>QLOZ01013665.1:0-11610 GCA_003314065.1 Lactarius sp. MG50
ATTTTCGATATTTTCAGCCATAGGGCAACTAATGCCAAATTTTTCCCACAAAAATCATTGTCGTAATTAAAAAAAAAGCAAATCATGTATTCCACTCTGCAAAGGTGCTGCATTTGGGGGACAAGCATTGAAGAACCAAGCGGCACCACCAAAAACAAATGGTTTTACATGTGGGTTCAACACGTCAGGCACTTGGGAACAGGTCCTTGTACTACTATAGGTATGGGCATCAGCAATGGTGTATGCACAAAGTTGCTCAATGGAGCACATGAGTGAGCCCGGGAAGTGTCATGCATAGACCACCTCAACGATGGCGGGCGGTTGCCGCTCAGATTGCAAGGTGGTACAGCTTTGTGTGAAGATTAGAATGACTATCAGGTGTATCCATAGCTGGGATGACACTCGCGATGCTTGCTCCGTCTTGAGAGAAGAAAATGTAGGTCTGTATGCGATAGTATAAGTAATGCACTTAATCAGTTAAAGCATTCCGGCATACCTCGAGAATGGTGACAAGATCCTCGATGATACCCCAATCCTCATTATCGAGTTCGTATGCCCTCAGCTTCAGTGCCTTATCAACAGTGAGTTGATCGATAGCATCCCTATAATTAAGTACAAAAGCCATCATATCGTAGGTAGAGTTCCATCGTGTCACCACATCACATGGGATAAGCTTCACTTTGAGGCCAAGTTCTGAGCAGGTCCGACGCTAGGCAGGTAAATTGTCAGTGAATGGATGATCATGAAAGAAAGTCGTCGTACCTGAGTCTGTTGAAGCATTTTTTCCAATGCTAGCACGGGTGCTGAACAGTTCGCTTGCACTTTGACTGTGCGGCAGCACGCGTTGCACGGGCATCTTACCAACCCAGAACCTCCATTCGAGAGCTTCTCCAAGAGTGTGCTCGCACCGGCCAATCTCCCGTGCCGGGAGACCTGCCAGCTTGGCCCTTGCATGGACTTAGACGCAAGGATCAAGGAAGCTAGGAGTGCCCGACGAGGGCGCAACAACGGTGACAGAAGAAGGGGAAGAGAGACCCTCATTTTTTTTTTTTTGAAGTCAGCATTTATATCCCACAACAACGTGTACGGGCACAACAACTGTTGAATGTGTAACGGGAAGAGTCTCTCAGACGGTCAGTGACGAGGCACGTGATATGGAACGGCCTTCGGAAGAGGAAGTACAAGCCACAGCTGAGAAGACCCAGGCTGCCCTCAAAAAGATCACCAATGGTAAGATCAAAGCTGCGCAGCCTAAAAATGTACCGGATAGCCAGGGAAAGATGTCATTCATTTGGTATACTCCCGCATGGATGCAGACAAACTGCTGCTGGTTCTCACAAAGGCTATGTTTAAGAAGTACTGCAGGTCCATGGTGTGATGATACGTGATAGTAGTACACATGCCCGTATGTCCGTAGTTTATGCACCGTTAACTGAATGTGTCTCTTCCGAGTGTATTTCGACGACGTCATCACCTGAATCAAAGAGATCACACTTCCTCTTTAACCCCCCCTTCGTGTCCTTCACCGCAGCTAAGACATCCTCAATAACAATGAGGTCTTTACGGCCCCAGGAGCCAAGACACAGAAATGCACGAATGGTTGAGGGTTGGAGGCGGTTGCGAGGGAAAGAAAGGAGTTGCCGGCCCTGCAAAAAGACGCGTTCAACAGATGTTGATGTAGCTACCATGAAAACTTGTCAGTGACCGACTAATTAGAGCGAAAGAAACATACCAGGGATGCTGAGGAAGTCTGTGGCCATGCGAGCCAGCTTCAGATAGATGCACTGATTGGTTTCCCACCATTTCAGTGGGTCTTTGATGTGCTCCACCGGTTTGTGCAAGTATTTCTCTATCTCACTCACCCGAGACCCAACCTTCTTGGTTACTGAGATATTCGCGAACATGTTGAAGTCGCCACCGCCATTGTTGTCACCACCCTGTGAGGTTACTGTAAAGTCAGATACAAATAAGACACGTGGAATATTGAGGACTTACGTCGTCACAAGATTGGCTTGGGTCCACGTCTCCCTCGTAGTTGGCATGGTATTCTTCGTGAACAAGAAGTTCTGCTTGCTCGATCCACTCAGCTTCCCACTCATGTTGCTGAAAATAGTCGAGTTTGAGGCCGGGGTGAAGTACTAGAGATCCAAGTCAGAACAGCTACAAGAAGAAAGATTTTAGCTTACCCATTGCGATCTGGTATACTGACGAAATATCGGTTAACGAGTAGTACCAATTGATCTTCTTACGCGCAAGTCCCATCGCCGCTAGGATTGCGGGATGGTATCGCTTCTTCGTTTGGGGATTGAGGTGGCTATCGAGTGTATCCATAGCTGGGATGACACCCACGATGCTTGCTTCGTCTTGAGAGAAGAAGGTAGTAGCGTTTTTGTAGGTCTGTACGCAATAGTATAAGTAATGCACTCAATCAGTTAAAGAATTCCAGCGTACCTCGAGAATGGCGACAAGATCCTCAATGATACCCCAATCCTCATTATTGAGTTCGTATACCCTCAGCTTCAGTGCCCTATCACCAGTAAGTTGATCGATAGCATCCCTATAATTAAGTACAAAAGCCATCATATCGTAGGTAGAGTTCCATCGCGTCGCCACATCGTGCGGGATAAGCCTCACTTTGAGGCCAAGCGCTGTACAGATTCAACGCCAGGCAGGCAAAGCGAGTGTTGTTGAGTGGATGACCACGAAAGTGAGTCATCGGACCTGTAGATATGTTAATCATTAACAAGGCAAAAGTTAGTTCTGCTTGCGTACCTTGCTAACCGTTGCACGAACGGCTGCAGTTTTTTCAAGGATCTTTCTCCACTCTCCCTCATCCAGCCTTTCCAGCTCATCGATACCATCATCCTCATTGCCTACGCTGCCATCTTCCTCGGTCACTTCGCATCGTTCCTCAGTCACTTCACATCGTTTCTCGGTCACTTCGCATTCTTTATCGACCTCCAGAACTGGCTGGTCATTGCCTTCGTCATCTGATATGTTGTCGTCTGCCCCCTTTCCGGAAAGCGCTGTGTTGAAGGGCTTAAGCAGCGTCTTTACTGAGAGCTGCAGGGTGTGGTTGAAACATTGAGCTCGGTATGCCTCCTTGAATGAGTTATCGAGGATGTCGAGTTCTGACATTTGCGTGTCATTAGCCGACACATTGTTGGCATTAATCCCTAGAACCTTCTCGGAGATTTCATAGCGCTTGTGTTACGCTTCTAACCACCCTATGCTACCGCTTCTTCCCTTCTTCATTCCCTGATCCTCGACCCCTCGACTGTCTCAAACCCTTGACCTGACTACGATACTGACTCATGTGACCCGACTCAGAAGCCCGATCTCACGACCCATTGACTATATACTAAGTAAGGTAGCCTAGACTAGTCCCGTAACGCTAGGCTTGTTCTCTTCGTACCAATACTGAGCTCCGCTCTGGCCTATAGCGGCTAACCGGCTTCCCCTCTCATCTTGTGAATCATCAGATCCTCAGGCCGATTGCCTGACTTTGTATTCCCCTTGTGAACCCCTGCCATAGGGTTGCACGCCTAAGGGGACCGCTACACTGCCCAGTCTCAAGCCCGAGACTCACAGTGTCTGAGTCTAGTCTTGATTCAGCGACCGATCGATACGATACGCCCAGTGCTCAGGCGTAACATTAGAACAAGCCTCTCGAACCCCCGAACGACCGACACTATAGGGCAAACTTGAAAACCCTAGAGATATCGACACACCCCATACTGATCGCTCGATTGCGAGAGATCCGACCGACAGAAAATCACGTGACCACCATCGACCGAAAGATACGAACCACCCGATCCCAGATCTGAGAGCGCTTATCAATCGCTCCACGATAACGACCGATACACCAAGATTGGCAACGGGATCACTCCCTGCCACAAAGACATCGACATGCAAGCCCCTGTGGCGATATTCCCACCAGGGTACGGACCCCCTGGACCAAATCCACCGAATGCACCCCAGAACGTACCACCAGCGCCTTCACCGCCAGATTACGATCTTCGGTTGGAAGGCCGAGAACCACCCATCTTTGATGGTGATCGCACCACCACCGATTCATTCCTACATGAGCTGAAGCTCTACCAATACCTGAATGGAGAGCACCCAGTCATGATCGATGAAGCAACCCGAATCGCACATGCTCTGACCTACATCCAAGGATCAGCAGTAACCGAATGGAAACGCACGCAAGAAGAGTGGCTCATGACCGCCTTCAACCCTACCTGGGATGATTTTGAAGACCAGTTTGCGCAAGATTGGATTGACGTGAATGAACCCTACCGCGCAGCAGCGCAGCTCGACACTCTCATTATGACCCATGATGACATCGACACTTACATCACCCACTTTGCGGAACTAGCACGCAAAGCATTGTACCGCGAAGACGACCCCACGGTACTCGAGAAGTTTAAGAGGGGACTGACCCTGCGACTCCTCGAAGCATGTATGGACTATGACGAACCACAGACATGGGACGACTGGAAATCGTCCAGTAGAAAACGACAGGCCATCATCACGACCCTCAAATCGCACCGACAAGCAGTATGGGAAGAGCGTCGCGCGCGCATCCCTTCACCCCCGATTGACACTCCATCGCTTACTCGAACGACGACACCTGAACCAGAATTGGAGCCAATGCAAATAGACCATGTCACTACTTACAAAGATCAGCAACACACACATGGAAGGTGCTTCCTGTGTGACGAATCCAGGCACATTCAACGATACTGCCCAAGAAAAGAATCGATGAAACTCACCCGCTTCACGACAAGCAACCGCACCACCTACGCGAATGTTCAACGACAACAGAGCAAGGACACCAAGTACCGCCAGAGACACCATAACGGGTGGAAACACCCCAGAGATGTGCCACGAAAGCCAAAGGAAACACGACGAATCACCATGCGACAAACGCTTGAATACCTGAAGGGACTCAATGCGGAAGAACATCAGGCCTTGTGCGCCAAAGCAATGTTCAGCCAGGACGTGTTCCTACCCCGCACCAATTCCATCCGAATCCCAGTTTCCTTCCACACCGCACAAACGCAAAGAGACCTCCTAGCCTTCCTCGATTGTGGAGCTACGGAGTGCTTCGTAAGCCAGCCATTCGTCGAACGCCACAAATTAGGGACGCGACTGCTGAGAGTCCTGCGAAAGTTGAAGAATGCTGACGGCACAGCAAATGCCGGAGGAGATATTACCCACTACACCGATCTTGAAGTCCTCACAGGAGAAGAACCTCATGTCCTGCAGTTCTTTATCGCGGACATGGACGACGACCAGGTAGTCCTTGGCTACCCCTGGTTCGCAGCAGCCAACCCAACACCAGACTGGAGGAACGGTACACTCCCCACTAGCGTGATCCTACGAACGATTGGAGCAGCATCAGGGAAACCGACACCCATAGCCAGAGTCGCTGGCATGTCCACCGCAGAAATCCGCAACGAACCCCTCTGGGAAGAAGGGGATCAACTCTTCATTCGCTGCGCCAAAACCACAGTAGCGCAACAGCTAGCAGAACGAGCAGCAGACAAGACAGAACGACGATGGGACGAGATTGTTCCCCCACAGTACCACATACACGCCAGAGTCTTCAGCGAAGAAGCAGCACAGAGATTCCCAGACTCTCAACCCTGGGATCATGCCATCGACCTGAAACCAGACACTCCGCAGACCTTAGACTGTAAGGTCTACCCACTCACCCCATCTGAAGACATCGCATTACAGAAATTTATCGACGAGAACCTCGCAAAAGGGTATATCCGCACATCGAAGTCCCCTTACGCATTCCCCTTCTTCTTCATCAAGAAGAAGAACGGCGACCTCAGACCCGTCCAGGACTACCGTAAACTCAACGCCTGGACTACACGCGACACAACCCCACTCCCCCTCATTCGAGAACTGATGGATCGACTCACACGTGTGAATGGGCAGCCAGCGGCGCTCTTCACTAAACTGGATATTCGTTGGGGGTATAACAACATTCGAATTCGAGACGGCGATCAATGGAAGGCAGTGTTCAAGACTAACCGAGGGCTTTTCGAGCCCATGGTCATGTTCTTTGGTCTCACAAACGCACCAGCTACTTTCCAGTCCATGATGAATTGCCTCTTTCGTGAACTCATCAACGAAGGATACGTCACAGTGTACATGGACGACATCCTGATCCACACCCCCCGAAACCTCACCCTACATCGTCGCATCGTGAATGACGTCCTATCCATCTTAGGACGCAACGACCTGTTCTTAAAACCCCAGAAATGCCAATTCGAGGCGGATTCAGTGGAGTACTTAGGGGTTATTATCTCCGAGAACTCCATTGCTATGGACCCAGTAAAAGTCGCAGGTATCAAAGCCTGGAAACGACCCACGACCCTGAAGGAAGTCAGAGCGCTACTCGGCTTCCTGAATTTTTACCGTATGTACATCAAGGGATTCAGCACCCTCGCAGCACCACTCAATGCCCTGGTAGCCTATTGTGCCAAAGGGGGCAAGTTTTACTGGGATGAATCGCACCAAGAAGCTTTCAATGCCTTGATCGAAGCAGTAATCACAGCGCCCGTATTACGACAATCCCAATTCGAAAGGGCATTTATTGTTGACACCGATGCCTCAGCGTACGCCATTGGAGCCGTACTACAACAACGAGACGACAAAAACAAACTGAGACCAGTCGCATTCTTATCGGCCACCCTTGATGAGACGCAAAGAAATTGGGACATATACGATAAAGAACTGTATGCAGTAGTACGAGCCCTTGAATACTGGCGACCGTACCTCGCCAGCTCCCACCATCAGACTCTCATTCACACCGACCACCACAACCTCCAATATTTCAGGAAACCACAGAACCTAAATCGACGACAAGCACGATGGCACCAAGAACTCGCAGACTATGACTTCAAGTTGGTGCACGTTCCTGGGAAGAAACATATTCCAGCTGACTTCCTATCACGCCCCTTCGGTGTCAACCAGGGGGATGATGACAACAAGGGAGTCATCCTGCTCCCCGACACTCGATTCGCAAAACTCGCATTCCCTGAAGAACTCGAAGCGAGACGTGAAGTCCTACACCTCTACCACGACCACCCACTCGCTGGCCATCCTGGCATCACTAACACTCAACACCTACTCGACCAGCAGTATGAGGGAAAGGACATGAAGGAATTCGCCGCGGAGTACGTACGGGGCTGTGCCTCATGTCAGGAAAATAAACCACGAACGCACCATCGACGAGCCCCACTCCAGCACCTACCAGTAGACCCAACGCAAGGTCCATTCCAGACTATTGCCATGGACCTAATCACAGATTTGCCGGAATCACACGGCTTCAATGCTGTCCTCACGGTGATCGACCAAGGCTGTTCCAAGGCAGCAAAATTCCTCCCTTGTACTACAAATATCACGGGAGAGGGCGTCACAGCCCTTTATCTTCGGCACCTAATCCCCTGGTTTGGCATACCCAGGAAGATTATCAGCGATCGCGATCCCCGATTTGTGTCCCACTTCACTACGGAACTTTGCCGACTCCTTCACATCCAACAGAACGTGTCAACAGCGTTCCACCCTTGAACCGACGGCGCCAGTGAACGCGCCAATCAATGGCTGGAGCAATATCTCCGCCTCTGGACCTCAAACGACCAAACCACGTGGGCCCCTTATCTCCCACTTGCTGAATACGTCCACAACTCGTGGCCACACGATCGCTCTGGACAAACACCCCACCAACTCCTCTTCGGCACGAAACCATTCATCCCGATGTCCACTGAAGAGGCTTGGGTGCCTGAAGTCACTGAGTGCCTTCAGAAGATCCAGGAAGCACGCGAGGCGGCAGTAAAAGCGTTCGAGACCGCAACCGACCGCACAATACCCATCGAATTTGAGGAAGGGGATCAAGTGTGGCTTGAAGGGCGCAACCTCAAGCTCCACTATCCTACCATGAAATTAGCACCACGTCGATACGGACCATTCCCGATCACACAAAAATTATCCCCAGTCACCTATCGACTGGCCTTACCGGCCATGATGCAGATTCACCCCACCTTCCATGTGGATCTGCTCACACGATACATCGAAACAGCCGCCCATGGCCACAATTACGCCAGACCCGATCCAGAAGTGATCGAGGGCGAACCAGAGTGGGAAGTCGAATCGATACGCAAGGCCGACCTTTACGGCAGGAGGAGGGAACTCCGCTTCCTTGTTCATTGGAAGGGGTTCCCAGCCTCTGAAGATTCGTGGGTCTCGGCCCAGGATCTTCACGCACCAGACCTGGTGGAAGACTTCTATCAATGTAACCCTGACGCCCCACGGGCCACGCCACAGGCGCCGAGGCGGCACCTGCCTCGAGAGGGGAGTAATTCCTCTACGCCCACTCCCACGACACCATCGATAACGACAGAACCCGCAAGATCGTTAGCCCCTCAGCCCAACACGAGACCGACATCGACAACTACAAGAACCGGCAGACAGACACGACTCCCAGCAAGATACGCTTTCTTCAAACTCTTCCCCTCACGATTCCAACAGTCACTAGCAAATCGACACCAACCCGTTATCCCCTGGGACGCTTCATGAACTGGGATCCTCTCCCCATTCCCTACTCCTACTTCCATTACTACTACTCACCCACCGACAAGAAACGAATCGCAAAACAACCGTTGAAAGAAGAACATCCCCGACCCCCTACTATACGCACATTCCACATCCTCGCTTCTCCCCACGCAATCCCATTTATCCCGGGACAACCGAAACACGAAACTCGACAGAATCTCCACTCAAACCTCCATCCCTACTTTTGCAAATCCAACTACTGCCCCTACCATCATCCCTATTGAATGTCGACTGGACCATTCACGACGGTCCTCGACGAACTCCTGGAAGAATGAAACGAACTCGACCAACGATTCCTCGCCCTCTTCTTACGAAGCCAAATTCACGGCCTCACCTGCCACCGACTCTGTACCAGATCCCCTCACGTCTACCAACCGAACAATGAACATCGAAGACTGGCGGATGATTGGAGTCAGTGGAAACACGACTCAGAGTCTCTCATACACCGAATACTCGACGCCATCCGACGTCATGTCTACACCCCTTGACCCCACCAACCACGAAGAAGCTCCGATCTCACCCCGATTCATCAACAGCACGCCCCAGTCAGCATCCGCACAACAACATATCCTGAATCAACGACCCGACGGCACGAAACTCCCCCTATTCACCAACGCACCGTTACCACCACTACCCACCCCTGAACCATCATCGAACTTACCAACAGAAGCTGAGTGTCACGCCCAACGAGTACACCAGCGCGACCTCGCCCGCAGACGCAAGCGATATGCCGAACACAAGGAGAAACAAAAGTCACAAATACAGGTGCCCATAACGACACCCAAATCCCCGTCCATGGTCCCCTCGGTCGACCCCTACTTGGGCCGACCACTGCAACGAACCGATGTCCAGTGGTCCCGCAGCCAGCAAGATGCTAACGGACACATGGAGGAACGAGGATGACGCATCCTAAACCTCACCACCCTCTCCATCATCCACCACGCCGTGTGCCCAGACACCTGCCGCCCCGAGTGGAACCAAGAGCACCTCATCCTGAAATACCTCTGGGATTTCGAAGTTTGGGCAACGACCCTGTACAACGACATCGCTACAGATCCAGTGCTCCTTCGGGGCACAAACCCATACGACTCCCACTGACTGATTACGATACGCATTTGACAAACACCCGATTGATGATCTCATTACGATACATTTCTGACCGGATAGTTCCGGATCCCCGCTGTTTGTACGATATAAAAGGTCGATGGCTAACACACGCCCTCCGTCACAGATACCCCATGTCTTCCTCAGAGTCTTCACCCGCGCCAACGATATTTCCATCCTCCCCTGAATTATCCACGCGACGACACATACCCCTTATCACCCTGCGACGATCTCGCCGACGACACGAGGCCCGGCATCGCAGTGCCCTCGACCTGGACAGTCGAGCGAACGCATTGATGAAACGAATACACAAGATCGCCGCACAAAATACAGTCACTCACCTCGCCTTTGAGGCACGCTTCACCTGGGGGCCCATCATACCTTCCACGTCGATTGCATTTGACTCTATTATTGACGAAGACACGATCATGGCAGATGCCTGGTGAAGCCAGGACGTCTTCAGACCTGACAGAGGGGCAGTGTTACGCTTCTAACCACCCTATGCTACCGCTTCTTCCCTTCTTCATTCCCTGATCCTCGACCCCTCGACTGTCTCGAACCCTTGACCTGACTACGATACTGACTCACGTGACCCGACTCGGAAGCCTGATCTCACGACCCGTTGACTATATAAGGTAGCCTAGACTAGTCCCGTAACGCTAGGCTTGTTCTCTTCGTACCAATACTGAGCTCCGCTCTGGCCTATAGCGGCTAACCGGCTTCCCCTCTCATCTTGTGAATCATCAGATCCTCAGGCCGATTGCCTGACTTTGTATTCCCCTTGTGAACCCCTGCCATAGGGTTGCACGCCTAAGGGGACCGCTACACTGCCCAGTCTCAAGCCCGAGACTCGCAGTGTCTGAGTCTAGTCTTGATTCAGCGACCGATCGATACGATACGCCCAGTGCTCAGGCATAACAGCTTGAGCATGGCCTGAAAGGCCTTGGCCATCGCAATGCCCGTGTGTGACTGTGATAAGTGTTAGCGGCAACTGATAAAGTGCCAAAATGACGCACCTCTGAGAACTCATCGATATCAAGCAGGAACGATAACATCTCCCCACCGTATGAGAGATGAACGGTCCACGCAACGAAAGCACAGTGATTCAGGGATGTCCAGGCATCCATGGCGAAATGGAGATGGCCATTATATTCCTAGTAAAATACAATTAGTTATGAAAGCAATCGCTAAGGACACTTACCTGAAGTAGCCTTGCTATACGATCCTGACACTTCTCAAATGCTGCATTGATATCTCGCGATATGGTATCAGGCGATGGAAGGATGGCGTTCGGTCAGCCTGCCGTCAACAATCCGTGAAGTTCCCGGTCATTGATGATATTCAGAGGGCGATTGTTTGCTGTAATCCACCTGACTATGTGCGCGCTATAAGCACAGCAAGCGTAAGCATACATAACCGAAATGGAATATTGAGACCCACTAACCGTATTTCAGAGTTTGTGTAGGCATGGGTTGTGCACCTGACCAGTTGTTTCCCACGGTGCGCGAAGAGTGAATGGATCGAGCCAGGATCCTCCTTCTTGGCAGCAGCAGCATCGAGGACTGCATCTTCACCATCAGCGAAATGTCAAAAAAACTTAAACTAACTTGATGGCACTTAAGGTTGCTTATCATGACTTGAAAACATTTCTAAGTAGTATTAAGCTCTAAGTCCATTAAGCAAAATTACTTAGTATAAGCCAAGTCTCGCCATGAATTTGACTTGAAATCAACTTACTCAGCTTATTTTCAAGCTTATTCCAGACTTGAACTAAGCACTGGACTTAAACTAAGCAAAAATCTAAGTAATATTACAAGTCAGTCTCAATCAGTCTCAAGCCATAGTATAAGCAGTTGTAAAAGTTGAATTAAGTCA
>QLOZ01013667.1:0-15439 GCA_003314065.1 Lactarius sp. MG50
TCTCTGTACCTAAGCACGCTGTCTGTGTCAACACACTCTGGTTCTTGAGCTTGGTCATCAGTATTATGTGTGCCCTGTCGGCCACATTTGTACAGCATTGGGCAGATCGATACGTCAAAGTCACTGCCAGTGAGGAACCCTACAACCTACACAAGCAAGCTCGGATCCGTGCATTCTTCGCGGAAGGTCTCGACAAGTCGCGACTTCCGTTGGTAGTCGAGCTGATTCCTACATTCCTACATCTTTCCGTTTTCCTCTTCTTTGGAGGGCTTTGTGTGTTTTTGTTTAACCTGAACCCCACAGTATTCAGTGCTGTGGTTTCGTGTGTTGGTGTTTGCGTGTTCACATACCTATGCATTATCATTATGCCGATTCTTCGGTACGACACCCCCTACCATTCCCCACTTTCTTCCTTGGCTTGGTATATTTGGACAGGTGTACTACCCAATTTGTTCGCCATTCTGTGCATCTTTCAAAATTTGGGGCTCTCCAACCGCTGGTTTAGACGTATCCCATGCTTCAGCCACACGTCCTGGCAACGCTTTTATTTTCTGCAAGGGCATTATCGTAAACGGTTCATGGATGGCATCCAGAAAGCAGCTGAAGAGTCAGCTCAGAAGCTATCCTCCAAGATCGATGGTCGCGCTCTAGTATGGACAGTCAGGTCCTTGGACGGAGATGACAAACAGGAGCGGTTCTTCGCGAACATCCCTGCCTTCTGCGAGTCCAAGGCTCTCTCTGCACCCCGGGACGCTTTCAAGGGAGGGAATGGAGAGAAGATGTCAGAAGCATTGTTTGGATTCCTGCATCATACCTTATCATCCAATCTGGACCAAGAATCTAAACAGTGCCATATCAATATATGCCGGAATGCAATGGATGCCGCGTCACTTTGTATCACATGGCCGAGCTACCGACGTCTGTTATACGAAGACTGGACTGGACTCTTGAACTCTGTCGAATTCGGGCACTTTCTGAAGGCAGCCAAGTACAACAACTCACTCGCTGAATATTATTCGGATCATCTCATTGCTGCTATCATAGCAACTGTGCAAGGACACAATGACCGCTGGTTTGAACTCGCCGCCAGCCAGCTGCGGATGTCAAGAGCTGATCTCGAGTACTATCTGACATGCGGCGACAGCGTATCACTCGCCAATTGCATCGACATTTGTCGCCGTACGATGCAATCCTATTCACAGAATGACTGGATCATCCCTTGGCGATGGAAATGCCTCGAAATAACATCTAACTTTACCGCACGAAATACACTTCCTGGATTGCAACACGAGTTTTGTGGCCTGTGGAATGAACTGACTCGCATGACAGGGGACTCCGCAGATCGGCGAATGCGAGAACTTGCTACCTGTATCCTCCGACACATTCGTAAAGTTTACATTGCTTTACATGAAGGCACCGATTCTGTCCCAACTGCATTCTCCGCCTCCACCGACAATTATGCCAATGTTCTGTTTTACCCATCCTCCTACCCTTCGTGCAACATCCCAGAACATGACTCCCGCATATCCGAGGCGACCGCAGGCCCAACAGAAGATGCCCCTCACCCTCCCGCCCCCACTTCCACCCCCACTGTCACTCCCCCAACTGCATTTGTTGTACCTTCCTCTCCCGGACCCCATTCAAGCCATTCCACCGCATATGGAATGTCATCTGGTGATATCCTTGATGCGCCTCAACCCACTACCGCGTCGTCTCGCCCTACTCTGGAGCGTCTCGAAAGCCATAAAGGACTTGCTATTTCATTGGATGTAGCGGCCCGCGGTATAACGCAAGGTACCACTGACTTGCCCGCTACCTCGTCGACGGCGAGCTCCGACCTCGTTTCCACTCCGGCAGCTTCTTCGCCTATCCCTCCTCAAGTTTTCGCTCCTCCATCTAGTGGTACTGTCGCCCTTCCTGTGGTACCTGACATGTCACCTTCATCTCCCCTAGACACGGTACCCAGCTACACGTCCCCTGCAGATTTGGGCCCTACAGCATCCCAATTTGACGAAACACCCTCGACCATTGCAATTTCTTTCATCTCTCCACAGGTTGACCCTTATGTTGCGGATACGGATGTGCCTACTCCTGTGGAGGCTCCTTCAGACGGCACGGTCGGGTCCTGACATAGCACGGATGTATCCCTCGGTGCTGCACCCTCCCTGTAAGTTTTCAGTGTCTTTTGTCTTAGAGGCGTATTAATTCTCGCTATGGGTGTAGATTGCGAAATCCAGCCCATGATGGGGCGTGACCAAGTCCGCGGCAAGCCAGCACACCCTCCGAAGATAATCATGGACTCTCCCATCTAGCCCCGTTTCGACGCTAGTGTTATCACCCAGCTTCTGGCATGAGAAGGAAATAACTTCGAGTTGCATTGTTGGCGTGCTTGTCCTACGTATATATGTTTGCTTTGCACTCCCAGTACATACTAGTAACCCAGGTATCACAGCCGGCTCAATTCTGATGCTATTTTTCTTACCAACACATCCCTGCGAGGTCATTACTGTGCGACGTCCGTCTTCTCTCGGTTGTTGTACACATCTCTCTCATTTTTATAATATGATGCCTCGAATGGTCTCAATTCTCGTTTCCCTTCATCCGAAAGTCAAGGTTGGAACGAAGGCGGCCAAAGTGCACAAGAGCTAAGAGTCGAATTTAGCTCACAATGTTAGTCTACACCGGCAATTACGACGGTAGAGCATTCTGGAACTAATACTGAACGCTGAGTGCACAGACCTCTCTCTTTGGACTGTTGTGACTTGTGAAGAGCCATTTCTTCCACCTAACGGTGACGGTATGCCGCAAATTGGGGTCCGGGGGCCTGGCTGGGCATTCATTGCACTACCATACCACGGCTTTATAGTAGTATGGACTCCGAGCTTGTAGTTGTCCCCTCTCCAACCCTCCCTGGCCCGGGACCAAGGACTAAAGACAGGGCATGTCGGCCCGTCATTATATATGATATATGATCCTTTGGGAAAGGGTACATCTAAGTAATGTACATGATTATTGAGATGCAAGCTCCTAATGCATGGTCACCGTGTTCATTGCCAGCGCCACAAAGCCAAGGCAGGTCAGAGATAGCCCTGCACCACACGGGTGATAGACGCCCCTGCTGTTCTCACCGCTATCATCCGTAGCGGAGTGACCGCCACATCATGGAGGTAGGTCTTGTTGGCGTCATCACCACCCCGACCGGTAGTAGTTTCAGGGTGACTCTATACACCTGAAGTGTGCCGTGGTCAGAGCGGTCATTGACGGCTACCCCCAGCTTGAATGGCAGAGGGATGGTCCGATCTTACACCATCAGAGTCACCGCTGCCCCAAAGGCCCAGGAGAGGCAAGAAGAGCCCCGCATCACCAGCAGTGGCAAGGTGGGGATGGTTCTGCGTCAAGGTCAGGACATGGACCATGATATTGTGCTTGTCGTGGGGTACCACGAAACCTAGGCGGGACGCGTATATCGTCGCACCACGTTGGTGACACATCCTATCGTGGTGGGGCGCCATCCCGAAGTCGAGGTGGGCAGAGAAGGTGTCATTTAGTAACGTATGCTTAGTGGTCATGGTTATCGGTGGCCGCCCCCAAACCGAGGTGGAATGGAGATAGCCCCACATCACGCTAGTGATAGGGTGTCGTCATTCTTGTCCCCATCGGGTCTGCAAAGAAGGGAGGCCGCTGCCACTCTGGCGTACGTGGCTACGGCGACGCTGGGCAAGAGTTGGTATAGAAAAAAAATTAATAGTGACTCACTTGTGGTCCTGACCTCCCAACAGCCACCGAGAGGCCTAGTATACAGCCGGTAGTGAAAGGAGGCCTTGAAGAATGCAGATCCCAATATCTGCGGGAGCATAACGATAAGCAGTGTGAGGTTGAACAAGGCGACTCAACGGTGGCTAGGCCAGCCACAACGCTACCGAAGCAGAAGGCAGGTCGAAGACAGACGGTGAAGCAACACAGAGGCGGGCGAGGGAGCAGGCAGAGGGTGAGGTCGCATGTAGGAAGCGCAGCGCTGAGAGTGGAGGCTGGTAGGGTGGCGGGATGAGGCTGAAAACGCAGGCAGGTTAGCAGTGTAGGTGGCACATGCATGTGGCGCGGTGCAAGGGAGGGGGTGGGGCAGCAGACAGGGAGACGTTGCAAGAAGTGAAGGGGCGGCAGACGCAGACAGAGAGGCGGCGGGACAAGTGACTCAAGCGAGGTGCAACTTGAAACAGGCGGGACAGCATTGGCAGTACCGGGCCGGGCGAATGAATGCAGGCCAGTCGTGGTTTGAGTTTGAACAGGTTGACACCTGTCGAACGACTTGTCGAGCGGTGTTTTGAAAGTGACACTTCCCCGTCAAAATGATTGAGCGTCTGTAGCCATGAGTAGCGGCTGTTTGGGCCAATAACAAAAAGACTGCCCGAGGACATGCCTGCTACACGCGTCAGCAGTATAGTGCCAGTGGCCTTTATCTCATTCCTTCCGATCTATATCCATCACCGTGCCCACGATTCCCCCCCGCATCCCTCTGTCAAGGGCCTTTCGATATTGGTCTGTGCTCTATTCACTTAAGAATAATGTCTTCTACGCATCAAAGTGCTCACGAAACCATCGACCTCTCACCCGAGGAGCCAGTCGGCGCCGGTATGTTACTCTATACAACACCTCATTTATCCCGTTCCAACCTATATGTGGAGGCCACTTGGCATCACAACGAGAACACATCAATGACTCGATCATTGACGGATCGGGACCTCTCTTTTCCATGTATCTGGAAATGGCAGAGAAGAAAGACAAAGAGATCGCCGAACGATGGAAAGCAGATGCTAAAGGAATCATTCTCTTCGTGAGTCCCAATATTACCTCTGCGACATACTTGCAACGTCAACATAACCGTGACTGTCATAGACTGGTCTATTCTCTGCTGCCCTCGCCGCACTCCTCACCATCTCAGTCCAGGACCTCCGACCAAACTCAGCGGATATCTCAGCGTCTTATCTTGCAAATATCTTTCAGCTACTTGCTGATAGAGATGGTGCTCACATCTCCATTCCTTCCTCGCTGTCTCCTCCATCCTCCGACTTCTCTGTACCTAAGCACGCTGTCTGGGTCAACACACTCTGGTTCTTGAGCTTGCTTATCAGTATTATGTGTGCCCTGTCTGCCACGTTTGTACAACAGTGGGCACATCGATACGTCAAAGTCACTGCCAGTGAGGAGCCTTACAGTCTACAAAAGCAAGCTCGGATCCGTGCATTCTTCGCGGAAGGTCTCGACAAGTCGCGACTTCCGTTGGTAGTCGGGCTGATACCTACATTCCTGCATCTTTCCGTTTTCCTCTTCTTTGGAGGCCTTTGTGTGTTTTTATTTAACTTGAACCCCACAGTATTCAAAGCTGTGGTTTCGTGTGTTGGTGTTTGCGTGTTGATATATCTATGCATTATCGTTGTGCCGATTCTTCAGTACGACACTCCCTATCACTCCCCACTTTCTTCCTTGGCTTGGTATATGTGGACAGGTGTGCTACGCATTTTGTTCGTCGCTCTATGCTTCTTTCAAGGGATGGGACTCTCCAATCGCTGGTTTACACGTATCCCATACTTCAGCCATACATCCTGGCAACGCTTTTATTTTTTGCAGGAGTATTATCGTAAACGGTTCCTGAATGGCATTCAGAAAGCAGCTGAAGAATCAGCACAGGAGCTATCCTCCAAGATCGATGGTCGCGCTCTAGTATGGACAGTCAAGTCCTTGGACGGAGACGACAAACAGGAGCGGTTCTTCGCGAACATCCCTGCCTTCTGCAAGTCCAAGGCTCTCTCTGCACCCCGGGACGCTTTCAAGGGAACGAATGGAGAGAAGATGTCAGAAGCTTTGTTTGAATTCCTGCACCATACTTTATCATCCAATCTGGACCAAGAATCTAAACAACGCCGGATCAATATATGCCGGAATGCAATGGATGCCGCGTCACTTTATATCACATGGCCGAGCTACCAACGTGTGTTATACGAAGACTGGACTAGACTCTTGAACTCTGTCGAATTCGGGCACTTTCTGAAGGGTGTCAAGTACAGCAACCCACTCGCTGAATACCATTCGGATCATCTCATTGCTGCTATCATAGCAACTGTGCAAGACCACGATGACCGCTGGTTCGAACTCGCCACCAGCCAGCTGGGGTTGTCAAGAGCTGTCCCTGAGGGCTACCCGACACACGACAACAGCGTATTACTCGCCAATTGCATCGACATTTGTCGTCGCATGATTCCAGCCCATTCAGAGAGTAACTGGTTCATCCGTGCCGCCGTGCGATTCAAGAGTCTCGAAATAGGTTCCAATTTTGACGCAGAAAACACACTTCCTGGATTGCAACACGAGTTTTGTGGTCTGTGGAATGAACTGATTCACATGACAGGGGACTCCGCGGATCGGCGAATGCGGTCACTTGCCATCTGTATCCTTCGACACATTCGTAAAATTTACATCGCTTTACATGAAGGCACCGATGCTGCCCCGACTGCATTCTCTGTCTCCACCGGCGATTACGCTGATGTTTTGTTCCACCCATCCTCTTATCCCCTGTGCAACATCCCAGAACATAACTCCAGCATATACGAGGCGACCGCAGGCCCAACAGAAGACGCCCCTCACCCTCCCGACCCTGATGCGCCGCAAGACACTACACGAGTCGCTGCGTCCTCTCGCCCTACTTGGGAGCGTCTCGAAGGCCATCAAGAACTTGCTACTTCACGGGATGTAGCGACTCATGGTGGAACGCAAGACACCACTGACCTCCTCGCTACCTCGTCGATGGCGAACTCCGGCCCTCTTTCTACCGTGGCGGCTTCTACATCTATCCCTCTGCAAGTCTCCGCTCCCTCATCTAGTGGTACCGTCGCTCTTCCTATGGTGCTTGGCATGCCATCTTCATCTCCAACCACGGCTCCCAGCCACACGCCTCTTACTGACTTGGACCCACCCTCCGCCCCTCTACAATCCCAACTTGACCAAACACCGGCAGCCACGGCGATTTCTCTCGTTTCTCCACAGGCTAACCTTAATGTTGCGGATACTGATGTACCTACTCCCGTGGAGGCTTCTCATGACCCACATCAGACCGCGCGTTCGGGTCCTGCCATGGCCCCAGATGTACCCCCTGCTACACCCTCCTCTCATGGTTTGGATCATTCACGGTAGAATGGAAGTTTCCGGGGTCTCTTGGGGGCGTTGACGATGTTGTATAGTTGTGTTTATTTGTAAGTTTGCTGTGTCCTTTGTCTCAGAGGCATGTTAAGTCTCACCATGAGTGTAGATTGCGAAATACAGAGGCATGA
The DNA here is from genome assembly GCA_003314065.1 of Lactarius sp. MG50. NCBI lineage: Eukaryota > Fungi > Basidiomycota > Agaricomycetes > Russulales > Russulaceae > Lactarius > Lactarius sp. MG50. Next base: position 7,323 of record QLOZ01013667.1, read on the forward strand.
CTAAGCCCACGATGACCCAGCGCACCCTCCGAAGGCAATCACGAACTCCCCCATCTAGTCTCATCTCGACGCCAGTGTAATCACCCGGTTTCTGGTGGTATTATGAGAAGTACAGAAATAATTTCGAGCTTCATTGTTTGCGTGCTTGTCCCATGTATGTGTTGCTTTGAACTCCCAGCACATGGCTGGCCCAATATCCATACTAGTATTTCACATCGTTCCGACGCGACATCTCCGTCTTATCTCGATTATACATATCTCCTTGAAAGTACACAGTACTAACACGGAACGCTGAGTGCACAGACCTCTCTCCTTGGACAATTGTCAATAGCCACTTCCACCTCATGGCATGCTGCAAGTGGCAGGGCGGGCAGGGCATTCGTTGTACTACATATCGTTTTGCAATATGAACGCCATCATCTGGCAGTGTATTGAGCCATTTACAGTTTGAATGTCGCCGAGACAAACAACACAACGAGCTTGTGGTTGTCCCTTCTCCCACCTTCCCTGGACTCATAGACTGGACATCTATCGCGGTACCGCCTTCAAGTTGCCATTATGTAAAGTACATGATTATCCCTGCTATATAAGAGTCTAGTGTACATCTATATACTTGGTAATGTAACGGAGAAGGCAAAGCTGACATGATTATTGAGATGGCAGTCTCCAATGTGTGGTCACCGTGTGCACTGCAGGTGCCCCAAAGCCAAAGGCAAGGCGGAGATGGCCCTGCGTCACACTGGTGATGGACGCCCCTGCTACTCTCACCGCTATCATCTGCAGCAGAGTGATCGGCACACCACGGAGATGGGTGCCGTTGGCGTCGTCACCAGCCATCCCGATGGGTGGCAGTTTCAAAATGACTCTATAATCGTGAAGTGTGTAGTGGTCAGAGCGGTCATCAGTGACTACCCCCAGCTCGAAGTGGAGAAGAGTTGGTCCAACCTTACACATTGAGAGTCGTCCTGCCCCAAAGGCCAAGGAAGGGCAGGAAGAGCTTCACATCACCAGTCGGCCGTGGCAGGGTGGGGAAGGTTCTGCGTCAAGGTCAGGCCATGGGGCCATGATGTTGTGCTTGTTGTGGGTCACCCCAAAACCTAGGCGGGATGCGTATACCATCGCACCACGTTGGTGACACGTCTTATGGTAGTGGGGGGCCATCCCGAAGTCGAAATGGGCAGGGAAAGTGCCATTTAGTAGCGTATGCGATAGTGGTTATGGGATTCGGTAACCGCCCCAACCCGAGGCGGGATGAAGATAGCCCCGCATCATGCTAGTGATAGGGTCTCACCATTCTTTTCCCCATCGGGTCTGAAAAGAAGAGGGAAGGGAGGCCGCCGCCACTCTGGCACCTGGCTACGGCGACGCTGGGCAGGAGTTGGTATGGAAAAATATATATTGAGGACTCACTTGCGGTCCCTACATCCCAAACAGTCACCAAGGGGCCTAGTATACAGCTGGTAGTGAAAGGGGAACTTGAAGAGTGCAGATCTCAATATCTGCGGGAGTGTAACGATGAGCGGTGTGGGGTTGAACAAGGTGACTCAACAGTGGTTAGGCCAGCCACAACGCTACTGATGTAGAAGGCAGGTCGAAGACAGAGGTGAAGCAACACAGGGGCAGAGGCAGGCAAAAAAGCAGGCAGGGGCTGAGGTCGCAGGTAGAAAGCGCAGCGCTGAGAGTGGAGGTAGGTAGGGTGGCGGGATAGGCTGAAAACGCAGGCGGGTTAGCAATATTGGCGGCACAGGCAAGCGGGCATGTGGCGTGGTACAGGGGAGAAGGGGTAGGCGGCAGGCGGGGAGGCGTTGCAGGCAGTGGAGGGGCGGCAGACGACAGAGAGGCGACGGGGGCAAGCGAGGAGGTTGGGCAAAGCGGCCGAGAGTGCAAACAGGTGGGACAGCACTGGCGGCACCGGGCCGGGCGAGCATGAATGCCGTTCCGTTTCGCGGATATGGCACGTGTCAACCTGTTCGACTCAAACCGAACGACTTGTCAAGTGACGGAAGTGACACTTACCGGTCAAAATGATTGAGCGTCTTTTCGTTCCTGTCACACATGGCGCAAGTGAGTAGCGGCTGTTTGGGCCAATAACAAAAAGACTGCCCGAGGACATGCCAGTGCCTGTTACACGCGTCAACAGTAGCCCTTGCCTCATTCCTTCCGATCTATATCCATCACCGTGCCCACGATTCCCCCCGCATCCCTCTGTTAAGGACATTTCGATATCTCTCTGTGCTCTATTCACTTAAGAATAATGCCTTCGACGCAACAAGGTGTTCACGGAACCATCGACCTCGCACCCGAGGGGGCAATCGGTGCCGGTATGTTACCCTACACAACACCTCATTCATCCCCGTTCTAACCCATATAAATCACAACGAGAACACATCAATGACTCTATCGTTGACGGGTCGGGACCTCTCTTTTCCATGTATCTGGAAGTGGCAGCAAAGAAAGACGAAGAGATCGCCGAACGATGGAAAGCAGATGCTAAAGGAATTATTCTCTTCGTGAGTCCCAACATTACTTCTGTGACATACTTGCAACATCAACACAACTGTCATAGACTGGTCTATTCTCTGCTGCCCTCGCCGCACTGGTCACCATCTCAGTCCAGGACCTCCGACCAAACTCAACGGATATCTCAGCGTCTTACCTTGCAAATATCTTTCAGGTGCTCGCTGATAGAGATGGTTCTCACATCTCCATCCCTTCCTCGCTGTCTCTTCCATCCTCCGACTTCTCTGTACCTAAGCACGCTGTCTGGGTTAATTCACTCTGGTTCTCGAGCTTGGTTATCAGTATTACCTGTGCCCTCTTGGCTACGTTTGTCCAGCAGTGGGCACATCGATATGTCAAAGTCGCTGCCAGTGAGGATCCCTACAGCCTACACAAGCAAGCTCGGATCCGTGCATTCTTCGCGGAAGGTCTCGACAAGTCGCAACTTCCATTGGTAGTCGGGCTGATACCTACATTCCTACATCTTTCCGTTTTCCTCTTCTTTGGAGGCCTTTGTGTGTTTTTATTTAATTTGAACCCCACGGTATTCAAAGCTGTGGTTTCGTGTGTTGGTGTTTGCGTGTTCACATACCTATGCATTATCATTATGCCGATTCTTCGATACGACACCCCTTACCATTCCCCACTTTCTTCTTTGGCTTGGTATATTTGGACAGGTGTGCTACGCATTTTGTTCAACATTCTATGCATCTTTCAAAAGTTGGGACTCTCCACCCCCTGGTTTAGCCGTATCCCATGCTTCAGCCGCACATCCTTGCAACGCTTTAGTGATTTGCGGAGGCACTATCGTAAACGGTCCCTGGATGGCATCCAGAAGGCAGCTGAAGAATCAGCTCAGAAGCTATCCTCCGAGATCGATGGTCGTGCTCTAGTATGGACAGTCAAATCCTTTGACGGAGACGACAAACAGGAGCGGTTCTTCGCGAACATCCCTGCCTTCTGCAAGTCCAAGGCTCTCTCTGCACCCTGGGACGCTTTCGAGGGAACGAATGGAGAGAAGATGCCAGAAGCCTTGTTTGAATTCCTGCACCATACTTTATCATCCAATCTGGACCAAGAATCTAAACAGCGCCGGATCAATATATGCCGGAATGCAATGGATGCTGCGTCACTTTATATCACATGGCGGAGCTACCAACGTGTGTTGTACCAAGACTTGACTGGACTCTTGAACTCTGTCGAATTCGGGCTCTTTCTGAAGGCAACCAAGTACAGCAATTCACTCGCTGAATACCATTCGGATCATGTCATTGCTGCTGTCATAGCAACCGTGCAAGAACACGATGACCGCTGGTTGAAACTCGCCACTAGCCACCTGAGGATGTCAAGAATTGTCCTCGAGGGCTACTCGACACACGACGACAGCGTATTACTCGCTAACTGCATCGACATTTGTCACCGGAGGATTCGAATCCACTCAGAGTATGACCGATCCGTCTCTCCCTCCATCTCTCCCTCCACGCGAATGAAGACCCTCGAAATAGGTTCCAATTTTGACGCACATAATACTCTTCCTGAATTGCAACACGAGTTTTGTGGTCTGTGGAATGAACTGATTCGCATGACAGGGGACTCTGCGGATCGGCGAACGCGGTCATTTGCTATCTGTGTCCTTCGACACATTCGTAAAATCTACATCGCTTTACATGAAGACACCGATGCTGCCCCAACCGCATTCTCTGCCTCCACCGACGATTACACTGACGTTTTGTTCCACTCATCCTCCTATCCTTCGTGCAACATCCTAGAACACTCTAGCACATACGATGCGACCGCAAGCCCAACAGAAGACGCCCCTCACCCTCCCGACCACCCTCCCGCCACTGTCACACCTCTAACTGCACTTGTTGTACCCTCCTCTCTCGCGCTCCATTCAAGCCATTCCACCACCCACCTCGCATACGGAATGTCACTTAGTGATGTCCCTGATGCGCCGCAACACATTACACAAGTCACTGCTTCCTCTCGTCCTACTCGGGGGCGTCTCGAAGGCCATCAAGGACTTGCTACTTCACGGGATGTAGCGACTCGCGGTGGAACGCAAGGCGCGACAGACTTCCCCGCTACCTCGTCGATGGTGAACTCCGGCCCTCTTTCTACCGTGGCGGCTTCTATACCTATCCCTTTGCAAGTCTCCGCTCCCCCATCTAGTGGTACCGTCGCTCTTCGTATCTGACACGTCATCTCCATCTCCCCCAACCATGGTTCCCAGCCACACCCCTCTTGCTGAGTTAGAGCCATCCTTCGCCTCTCCACAATCCCAACCTGACCAAACGCCGTCAGCCACGGCGATTTCTCTCGTTTCTCCAGACTAGCCTTAACGTTGCCGATACTGATGTGTCTACTCCCGTGGAGGCTTCTCATGACCCGCATCAGACCGCGCAGTCGGGTCCTGACATAGCCCCAGGTGTACCTCCTGCTGCACCCTCCCCTCATGGTTTGGATCGTTCACAGTAGAATGGAAATTTCCGAGGGTGTTGACGTACAGTCGTAAACTTGTTGACGAGGCTGTACGATCGTGTTTATTTGTACGTTTCCCGTATCCTTTGTCTCAGAGGCATGTTAAGTCTCACCATGGGTGTAGATTACAAAATGCCGAGGCGTGACCAAGTCCGCGGTGACCCAGCGCACCTTCCGAAGGCAATCATGAACTCCCCCGTCTAGTCTCATCTCGACGCCAATGTTATCACCCGGCTTCTGGTGGTATTATGAGAAGGAAATGTTTTATTGTTTATCCTTGTCCCATGTATATGTCTTGCTTTGCACTCCTAGCATATGCTCAGGTATCACGGCTGGCTCAACTCCCATACTGTACTAGTATTTTTCTTGCCAAACACATCGCCCCGAGATTACTACGGCGCGATGTCTCTGTCTTATCTCGATAATTGTATATATCTCCGTTCTCAATGATGCCTCACATAGTCTCATTTCTCGTTTCCCTTCATTCGAAAGTCAAGGTTGGAACGAGAGTACACAAGAACTAAGGGTTGAATTTAGCCAATAGCGTTCCTCCACGCCCGCAATTACAACGGTAGAGCTTCTAGAACTAACACGGAATGCTGAGTGCAGACCTCTCTCCTTGGACAATTGTGGATAGCCACTTCCACCTCACGGCGTGCTGCAAGTGGCGGGGCTGGCTGGGCATTCGTTGCACTGCCATACCACGGCTTTATAGTATGAACGCCATCATCTGACAGTGTACTGGGCCGTTTACAGTTTGAATGTCGCCGAGACACACAACACAACGAGCTTGTGGTTGTCACTCGCACCTTCCCTGGACTCAAAGACCGGGCATCGGGGTACCGCCTTGCCATTATATATAGTGCATGATTATCCTTGCTATATAGGAGTACAGTGTACATCTATATACTTAGTAATGTAATGGAGAAGGGAAAACTGACATGGTTATTGAGATAGCAGTCCCCAATGTGTGGTCACCGTGTGCACTGCCAGTGCCCCAAAGCCAAAGGCAGGGAGGAGATGGCCCTGCGTCACGCTAGTGATAGGCGCCCCTTCTACTCTCACAGCTAACATCTGTGGCAGAGTGATCGTCACACCATGGAGATGGGTGCTGTTGGCGTCGTCACAAGCCACCCTGATGGGTGGAAATTTCAGGATGACTCTATATTCGTGAAGTGCGTCGTGGTCAGAGCAGTCATCGGTGACTACCCCCAGCTCGAAGTGGAGGAGAGTTGGTCCAACCTTACACATTCAGAGTCACCGCTACCACAAAGGCCCAGGAGGGGCAGGAAGAGCTTCACATCGCCAGTCGGCCGTGGCAGGGTGAGGAAGGTTCTGCGTTAAGGTCAGGACATAGGCCATGACGTTGTGCTTGTTGTGGGACACCACGAAACCTAGGCGGGATGCGTATACCATCGCACCACGTTGGTGACACGTCCCACGATGGTGGATGGCCATCCCGAAGTCGAGATGGGCAGGGAATGTGTTGTTTAGTGACGTATGCTATAGTTGTAATGGTTATCGGTGGCCACCCCAGAACTGGGGCGGGGTGGAGATAGCCCGGGTTTGAAAAGAATAGGGAAGGGAGGCCGCCGCCAGTCTGGCACGTGGCTACAGCGACGCTGGGCAGGAGTTGGTATAGAAAGAAAAATATTGAGGACTAACTTGTGGTCCCTACCTCCCAAAAAGCCACCGAGAAGCCTAGTATACAGCTGGTAGTGAAAGGGGAACTTGAAGAGTGCGGATCTCAATATCTGCGGGGACGTAGCGATGAGCGGTGTGGGGTTGAACAAGATGGCCAACAATTTCTGGGCCAACCACAACGCTACTGAGACAGGGGGCGGGCCGAAGACAGACGGTGAAGCAACACGGGGGCAGAGGCAGGCGAGGAAGCAGGCCGAGGCTGAGGTCGGAGATAGGAAGCACAACGCGGGGAGTGGAGGCAAGTAGGGTGGCGGAATGGGGCTGAAAACGCAAGCAGCTTAGCAGTGTAGGCGGCACATTCAAGCGGGCATGTGGCGCGGCGCAAGGAAGGGGGATGGGCAGCAGACTCGCCGCAGCAGGCGAGGAGACGTTGTAGGAAGGGAGGGCCGGCGGCCGAGAGTACTGGCAGCACCGGGCCGGGCGAGGCATGGGCTGCACGTGTCAACTTGTTCAAAACTCAAACTCAAGTGACTTGTCAAGCAACTTGTGGTGTTTTGAAGGTGATACTTCCCGGTCAAAATGATTGAGCGTCTGTCGTCATTTTAGTTCCTGTCACACATGGCGCTAGTGAGTAGCGGCTGTTGGGGCCGATAACAAAAAGACTGCCCGAGGACATGCCTGTTACACGCATCAGCAATAGCCCTTGCCTCATTCCTTCCGATCTATATCCATCACCCTGCCCACGAGTCCCCCCGCATCCCTCTGTCAAGGACATTTCGATACCTCTCTGTGCTCTGTTCACTTAAGAATAATGTCTCCTACCTATCAGGGTGCTCACGAAATCATCGACCTCCCGCCCGAGGAGCCAATCGGCGCCAGTATGTTACCCTACACAACACCTCAATTATCCCCTTTCTAACCCATATATCGAGGCCACTTGGCATCACAAGCAGAACCTATCAATGACTCTATGGTTGACGGGTCGGGACCTCTCTTTTCCATGTATCTGGAAATGGCAGAGAAGAAAGACAAAGAGATCGCCGAACGATGGAAAGCAGATGCTAAAGGAATCATTCTCTTCGTGAGTCCCAATATTACCTCTGTCACATACTTGCAATGTCAACACAACTGTTATAGACCGGTCTATTCTCTGCTGCCCTCGCCACACTGCTCACCATCTCAGTACAGGACCTCCGACAAAATTCAACGGATATTACAGCGTCTTATCTTGCAAATATCTTCCAACTACTCGCTGATAGAAATGGTTCTCACATCTCCATTCCTTTCTCGCTGTCTCCTCCATCCTCCGACTTCTCTGTACCTAAGCACGCTGTCTGGGTCAACACACTCTGGTTCTTGAGCTTGGTTATCAGTATTATGTGTGCCCTGTCGGCCACGTTTGTACAACAGTGGGCACATCGATACGTCAAAGTCACTGCCAGTGAGGAGCCCTACAGCCTACAGAAGCAAGCTCGGATCCGTGCATTCTTCGC
>QLOZ01013671.1:0-31130 GCA_003314065.1 Lactarius sp. MG50
CCGTCAGGTCGTTCCTCTCTCTCCACCTCTCACTCAGATGATGTCCCTCCCGCAGAAATGCCAAGCTCAGTTCCAAGCACTGAACGAGTCACTTGAGGGTGTGCCGTCCGTAGCGAAGGCTATGATTACGAACGCATACGCGGTAGTAGCTGAGATGTACCTCAACGCGTCTGAGGGGCGACGAGCTGGCTATGGCATCGCAGCTGTCAATGTAGGGATCTGGATTGCATGGCAAATACCCGTTCTTCGACCTTTCATGATGTCCCACTTCACCCACCACCCGCTGAGTGGGAAAGCATATACCATGTTGACGTCCATGTTCAGGTGACCTCCCTACGTTAGTATCCTCCTGGGCTGGTCTGACCATTTGCTTGGGTAGCCACTCGTCTTTCATCCATCTGCTGTTCAATTGTATGGCACTCACAAGTTTCGGTATGTTGCCTTTTATTCACCTCCAAGATGATCTTCATCGTGTCCGATCCCCAGCATCAGCCACGTCTATATGGATGACCCTCGAACAAGCGAATGCTCCATCTCACTTGAGAGAATCCACTGCAACCTACCACTTTCTTGCACTTTACCTCTCCTGTGCGTGTTCTCCCTCACCCTAGTTATTGTCACCTGGCCCTAATACCATTCGTACAGCCGGTTTATTTTCTTCGCTCGTCTCACACGTCGCCACCGCACGCCTTATCTACCCTCGATTGATCTCCAAGCTGGCCCAGCCCGGAGAAACAAGATCCCCTGGGTTGATTCACAGAATTTCATCCAGTCTCTCTTCTGTTTCCAAGTCGAATGCGCGACCCACTACGGACGCTGCCGCAGCTACTTCCGCCATCTTACCCTCCCTTGGCGCATCCGGCGCCATCTACAGCACTGTCATCATTTCTACACTCGCTTTCCCCCAAGCTGAGGTGTCGATGGTATTCCCTCCAACTCCGTCCTTTCCCATCCAGTATGGAGTAGGCGGATTGGTTTTACTGGACTGTTTAGGCGTCCTGCGGGGATGGAAGTACGCACACCGTATTCCTGGCTTTCTATGGACCGTGCTGACGACCACGTTTGTTTCTTCATTACTGGCAGGCTATTTGACCACTATGCGCATTTAAGCGGCGCAGCATTTGGAGCACTCTATCACATGTATGGTATGCGTGCGTGGGATGCAATGCGCGTCCATACACTCAGGTTAGACAGCACAAACCAGAAGGGTTAATTGGAATGAGGTTGGCTTGTACGGGCCGGTGTCCGCCCGAAATTGTGTGTGAATCCTGAGGCGAGGCCTGAAGATGTTGTAAGATGAGATGTTCTTCTACATATCTTTCTTACGAACTCCACCACATTCGAGTTTACAATCCTCCCCCATTGTCTTCACCCCTCAAGTGTCCAACGACCTTCGCACGGAGCCCTTTCCTACTAGTGTAGACATCTTTTACTGGTGGATCTCATGCGCATCGCAAAATGTCATCAGGCTCTCGGAGCCGGCAAAGCTGACCACTTGGCGGCAAGAGAACACATATAAGCCCTTACAGATCCCACCACCGTCGAAAAATCTCAGCGGAGTTGCTGGGATGGATTGCTGTCTTGTCCTCTCCCCTTCGCCGACCGTTACTTCTTCAGAGATCGACTTGCGCGATCCCGATATCGGCAGCCTGCCACTCCCCGTTCGTTCCCTTCCTATTCGACTCATATCACCGCGACAAGGCGGTCGCGGCGCGCCCACCAAAACTACTATTACTACCACGAAACAAGAGGCGATCACTCGCACTTTCCACCTGTTCGGCGACGAGGGTGCTACTCCTCCGATGCAAATCAAAGAAACGGTCTCCTTTGACCTTGACAAGGTGATGGGGACCCAGCGTCGCTCCCCCTCGCTCTCTCTCTGATTTAAGTAGGGGACTGATGGGCCACAGCACCGCAGAAACTGTGGGACAGTGGAATAGGTCTCAGCGCGTGGCTTGTTCATCTTTTCGCCGCCGGTGCCGGTGCGGCGGCGGCGGCTGACGAATCGCAGCCTGGTCCTGCCATCATCGTTCGGGAGCTCAGAGAGAGGCTCGTCGTGCGCGAGGAATGTCACATCATCGAATTAGGTCCGGCATCTGTCTCTTTTCGTTTTTTGCTCCCCAAACTTTGCAACTCAACCGTAAATAGGTTCTGGGACCGGGATAGTCTCGCTGGTCCTAGCGGCGCTGCGCTCGGCAAGTTCTGCCTCCTCCGCCTCCCATGAGACCCGCATACTCTCCACAGATCTCCGTGAGTCTTGTTCCTTCCCAATCCAAGATAAGGCCTGCCAATGGAACTGACTTTGTTTTTGTAGCGTCTTCGATGGAGCTTATGAACTACAATATACGTGCAAACGCCGCGCTTTACCCCCACTGCCTTCCGACCGCACTTCCCCTCGACTGGGACGAGGAGCTTCCCAATGCCGTCCGAGATGTCCACGAGCGTGGCGGGTTCGACCTTATCGCGTAAGCCGACATTTTCCTTCAAAAAACACACATCACCTCTCCGTCCTGATTTCCTTCTTTTTTTTTTTCTTTTTTCTTGATAAGAATGGCAGACGTGACGTACAACACGTCTTCCTTCCCCGCCCTACTCCGGACGCTCGGGTCTCTCCTCGCGTCGGGCGACCCTCATGATGCCGAGCTCGAGCTCGGGGCGCGCGCCGGACCAGGGGCCCCCGAGCCGCTGGTCCTGTTGGCGTATAAGGAACGCGATCCCGCCGAGCGGCAGCTCTGGGATATGATGGCGCGCGAGACGGGCGTTGTGCTCGAGTGCGTCGGGAAAGTGGCCGGCGCGGGAGGACTGCCCGTCGAGATCTGGCTAGGGAAGAAGAAAGGCCCGCGGCCCGGGTAGTGTTACGGTAAAGGCCAGGCAGCATGGGCGATGATAGTTGGTCCGACCTGTCCATTACAGTAGTACTGTCAGGCCACAGGCTGCCCGGGAATCGGTCGCACAGAGCACTTCAACGATCTTTCTTTCCGTTAGTGTTATCGAATCAAAAACAGTGTCGTTCGCGTTTAGGTGCTTGTACTCTGTAAATTGGGCTGTTGCCCAGAATGTGATATATTGTACGGTGTAATGCCACCAACAAGTTGTTACTCTCACTATCATGGAAGATACTCGTTTCCTCGATCAGTACCAAGTCTTTTTCATCATTACATGCTTATGTCACACATCAAATATTTGCTGTAACATCCTTGGATTCATCGCCCAGGACGATGGTCACTGAAACCGAGTCGCGCGAGGTGAATCTGCCTCACCTCATCCCACTGCCGCCCTTCTCATTAAATCTTCAACGAGATTTGTCTTTGATGGCGTGATGGATGATAGATAACTTCCCATTGTCTCTGTCTCCATCGAACTTTTTCTTTCGTTGTGGCGTAGATCTTTGCTGATAAGATACGGGTTGCCCTTGGTACATCTCGCCCACTTCTTTCGTAAACCAAGCTAGCGGATGCGACTAGTTGAACGAGGGAACAGGATGCGGGGAATTTAGACTGGGGCATAACGACAACGCGGGCTTGTTCTTCATCTTCCCTAGTAGCACAAATCCGCATCGAGCGTTGGAAGCTCCCCGGTGGGGATATCAACCGCAACTACTTCCACGAGCTCCTCAACACGAAGCGGGCGGTGAGGCGCACTGCAACATTCGGGTTTGGGTAACCTCGGTTCTGCTGGGGGAATTTCCCGTGGTATGCGGTCATATATCTCGTCCAGGACTACGCTGCACACTCAGGCTCGGAGTGAGACAGGAGCGTAGAGTTTGGAGTTGACAGTAAACCCAACGGAACCTGCTTGAAAGTATGAGAAAGTTTCATGACTGTAAAGCGACATCCTCACATCCCACCAGCTCCTCTCTAAGAGCGTCTCAGTGACCAACTCATGTCTTACCCCTTCATCTTCTGTCCGAGTAAACAACATAATCCACGATATCCTCCTTTTGTTTGCATTCGTCGTGGAGAGCTATACAAGTACATGTCAGAGTTCAAGAACAAGTCCAGATGTCGGTCTCTGGACAACTGGTTATATATACACAGGCGCAGATCGGAAGGGGGCAACTCGACAAGTCCTTCGACAAGCTCCAGGACACTCCATGTGTTGATGGTATCCTTCGAGTGCCGGGACATTCGTCGAGTGTATTCATATATCTTATTATGGATGCGCTCGACGAATGTCCAGAAACTCGTGGGAAACACGAGATAAACTGGGACTTGTCCCCGGGGTCGTAACCAGCCTCTTGAAGCATGTAGGTGCAACATTTGCCAGTGTCAGAGCCCCGTGAGTGAGTACAAGCCTAGAAGCGCGTCGCAGTAGTAATCAGACCGATCGCATAACTGAACAAGGAGAGAAGAGAGTAAAGCATAGACACACCACTTTCCAGTGTCCTTGACGTCAAAGTAAAAGTAGACTATACATGCTAGCCCAGAGTTGGAGATGGCTTCGAGAGTCTGGACGATCGCAGAACTGGTCGATAGAGAATAATGTAAGTTGTTTTGGCCGTCGGCGATAACACCCGAGAACGCTCTTTCCCGAGCCTGCCATGGAACCGGAAATCTGTCAGCAACAGCCAGGAAGTAGGTTGACAAGGGAACACACATTTTCTGTGGATCCACAATAGGGAACTCGATGATTTCCGATTTGTAAACGTATCGCGTTGGATGGGCCATGTCGCAGTGCCTTGTCGCAGCTGATTCAGTAAGAATTTTTGAGCTCCTGCAACCGACGAAGGCATTGCGACGAGATCATGTGCAACTCTTATCGCCAAAGTGGTTTACTATCCGTTGAATTACGACTCTCGTTTCTTCATCTAGGGGTGTAAGACGTCAGATGGTGTGGATGACTGGTTGGATACGATTGGCGTACTGTAAAGAAGCGTATCCACTGTTTCGTCAACCCCCTCCACATTGCCGCTGACGTCCTCCACCCGGTTGCCAATGCCTTGCACATCGCTGCCGACGGCTACCACCTCGTCATCGATGCTGTGCGTGGCCTTTAGACCTTGTACAACCACCACGAATCTCACCTTGCATCATCTTATCCAACCGATGCAGTGCATCCTAGATGCCGGCCCTTCCGCCTCCTTAGAACTATTCCGAAAAAAAATAGTGAGCTAGAGGGTGATCTACTACCACAGATCAAGGCACTCGCTTTTACCTGCTTAGTTTCCTTTGTGGCGATGGCAAAGATGGGAAAGACCCCAACCATGATCTTCCCGGTGATGTCCGTCATTGACAGCGTTGGTGTGGCCCCGGCATAAGGTTCGAGGCATCTGGGGAAGCTTTCGATGCATTCGATGACGTCACCTTGACTTACGCCAACAACTTGAGCCGCCTGAGAGACATGAGCTTGCGCAAATGAATCAAAGAAGACATCAACGGAAAAGAGGATGCCGATGCCAATAAGGATCACACTCGGGAGGGAATATACCTACAATATCAAAATCAGAGCGCTAGTCATCTCGAATGTCCAATACTTACTAGGCCAATGGCAGCCGCTAATGGTTACAGAAAAGGCGTGGAAGATGATCGTAGTTGGAACCAGGTTGATCGATCCCATAGATTTCCTTTTTCTATGGACGGCCAGATTATATAATCACACCATAAGCAAACAAATCCCTGAGGATCGGCGGAAAAGCACTGGCAGTAGGATTCAGAGGTGAACAAATGTTCTCACAACATGAAAGCAGCTTTGTAACCATTACTAATTTTATTGACGGTACAACTTTGGGGTGTACGCAACCACCTATATGCCTATCTGAACTTACCAGTCGTGCGAACTTCCGCGAAGAGAAGTTGTGCCTCGAGGTCCAGTACAATGCATCGTCAAGACAGCATCAAATTTACTTGACCAGTAGTGATTTGTATAGTAGATCGAAACAATCCCGTAAATGGTCGTCGTAAGTGTCGCGTTGCACGTTTTTCGCATATGGCCATTTGCCCCAAACTCAAGCACTTGCAATAGCACCGCGGCCTTGGAGTTTTCCTTCTCATGCTGCTATATACGCGGCGCAGTCGAGCGGTCGTAATCCAATTCATCCACGTCATTACTGTGCTCCAGTAATAGCATGCATGGCGCAGCGAAATTATCCCTCGAAGCAAGGCAAAAAAAACTGTCCGTTATGTGGTTGCAACTTGAAGTGGTGTTTCTAGTTGGCCCTTTTTGTTCTGCGCGTCGAGACTTGCGACAAGGTCGAGCAGCAGCTGCGCCGCCCCGGGCTCGCCCTCACATGATGCTAGGTGCAGCTACTCTCTAACGTTCTACGTGGGATATGTAACCAGCACGGTAGCCAAGAGGCACGCAGATGGATTCCAATAAAAGCAATTTCCCCCGTATCCCACTTGTCTGTAACATTATAGCGACGTGTTGCCAATGATAATATACGACTAAATTACATGGTAAATCAGAAAGCAGAAAGAGCATCCGAGTCATGTACAGCAAAACCACAAAAGTCCAAAAACAAGAGTCTGCTATATGTCATGTGTATGTGTATGTGTGCGTGTGTGCGTGCGTGCGTGCATCCATTTATCCGTCCGTCCGTCCAAGTCTACAGAACAATTAGCTCTTAAAGAAGGTACATGAGAGTGGCGCCCAGCGCGCAAATTAATAACGCAAGATGCGGGATCGCGGATGATGCGGCACCGGAAGCTGAGCGTCCCGAGCCCGTTACGCTCGCGCTCACGGATCCGATCGTGGCTGTCGGCACAACGCCTGTCGTGATAAAGCTCTGCGCGTTTCCCGCGAGTTCAGCAAAGCCAACGGAAGGCGGGTTCGCGCGGAAGACGCTGTAGACGTTCTTGAGGAACGTGTCTCCAATGATCCATGTGGGCGAGCTACCGGTCGAAGAATACGTGAAGATCGCGCCGACACATTGGCCGCTTGAGAGTTCGGTCAGTTTGAAGTCATCCGGCGAGATGGGCCAAGCCTTGCCACCGAAACTGAGAGCGACGTTAACGGTCGTCGAACAGGCTGTGGAAGCGATGTTGTCAGTACACCCAATAGCAAAGAATACCACCCAGGGGGAGGGGGGAGATGGAACAACGTACGATAGGTGTAATACCCCTGGTAATTGCCTGTGCCAGCAGCAGAACCGGGGATCTGAGCATACAGGGCATTGACCTGGGCGGCAGGTCCCCCAATAAGTGTTGTTCCCGTGTCAATTGCGGTGTACGAGGATGTGCCAGAGGGTAATGTTATAGAGGCCGAATTTACAGTCAGGCTCGTGAGGGGAAGGGTCCAATATGAGACTGCATCTGAGGGAATAGATTGATAGTCTATTTCGCCTGTATAGAGAGACGTGTTTGTCGTGCCTGCCATGGATATATAATAAGTTTAGGGACATTGCGGAACGATGCTCAGACAAACCCAAGGTGAAAAATCCTCCAGGCTCTTGATCTCGTGCATTCGTCGCGTTCTGGAACCGTGTAAGATAGAAGGCCATGAGTGGCTCATTCAAGACGTTGCCCTGAAACAAAGACTGCCAGAAGGGAGTGGCGCGTGAAGCTGACAGTGATTGCCAGCCAAGGCCCATGAGCCCTGATACCGGCGCACTCAACAAACCATCGGAGACTTGGTCACATACAGCTGAAGGGATGGTTACCGACAATACGCAAGAAGAGTGATTAAAAAGACTCACCAAAGACCTGGTTGTTGACCTCGAAGCCGGCCATTTGGACGACATCCGTTGCAAGTGATCCGCTTGCTTTACCACTGCCGTAAGTAATCGCAAACGTCGCGTTGGTGCTATTGAACGAGGAGGAAGTAGCCGAATTGAAAGTTTGGATACCGTTGCAACCCTGAGTGCATGACGAGGAAGCGACCCAGAGGTCTGAGGAACCTGTGTCAAGGATGACGTTGTATGCAACGGGAGGGGTCCCAAGAGCTAGTGAGCCGTAGTAGCTGTGTACAATGCCACGGTCAGCGTATGCCGGTTGTATGAGGGTATGGTAAGCATACCTCGAGTCAATGTTTTGATTGACAAGCCTGGTACGTGTCAGTGTCAGTAATGTCAAACTACAGACAAAAAAGGGTCGCGCGCACAGGTTATAGCCCGAGGAGCGCTTCGTTGTCGTGGTCGAAGGATGGTTGTATTTTCCCTCGAGGAGCTCCTTCTGTTGCTTGGCCCAAATTCCCCATTCGGTGTCGTTGCGCTGCGCTGCCGCACGGCGGAGGATGGGGACATGCAGCCCACGGGAGGATGGTTGATCACGAGACGCAGGTACAGCTAGTGCGTGGTCAACGCTGAGTAGTAGGCTCAACGCAAAGGAGACTGGCAAGGCGTCCAAACGCATAGTCTTTAGAAGGAGATTTAGGTACGGGAGTCGTCGTCGTGAAGCTAGAGCCTGGAGGTAGAGGAGACGAAGTTATAAATGAGAGAAATCGAATGCCAAGAGGCCGATCGGGGGAAAAAGTCTCGGGCCAGCGAGGACGGAAGAAGGGAGAGCTTAGGAAGCAAGGCTAGGCTGCGCAGCAGTTAGGAGAAATCAGAAAAGGTCCTCTCACCTCACTGGTTTCATTGCATTGTTCCGGCTTGGCCTGATCTTGGTCAGACAGCATCGTCATGGCATAAGCATCGCCACTCCCCACGTGATCGCTCCGTTCTACCTCTCCAGCCCTCAGGTTGTTAGCTTACTTGCCATCGTCTGTAGTGTAAATGGTCTCCACAATAGCTTCTAGCTGCGCATTGCCGGCGCCACGGACCCGCACAGCTGCGCAGCAACATACATCCTCCTGACCTCGGCTATTTTACTTCTCCATTCAGTAAGCGTTCCGCCTTGGCCCGATTATGGCTGATCACATTTCCTTGATAAACGTTTCAGCCAGTACGGTTTGTGCCACCTGTTCTCCTCCTCATGTATTGCTTCTTTGGCTTTCGCCTGGCTCGAGGGGAACCCAAGCCACCTACAAGCAATACTTTTGTGTTTATTTTGGGTTTTTTTTCAAATTTGATCGTTGTCTGAGTTTCCAAATGGGTCATTTTCTAGGCTGTGAAAAGGCTATGCAGCCCACGTAGAACGTCATCCTGTTTACGGCGTATGTACTGTATGACCAAGGGGTTCATAGCCGGTCCCCTCACCTAACTCCTTAGCAAGAATGGTACTGTTGCACTTTATGTTTGTCTTGGCATAGATCCCCTACCTTGGCAATTTCGACTGCGCTCGCACAGCCTTCTACGGGGCTTAGAGACCCTAGTCTAATTTCCAATCCCAAGAGATTTGATTGCCTTGGTGTCCGCCGGCTAATCATTCCACTGTACTAGGCGCTCCGCGGTCCTCGGCCCACGCCCGATGCCCGACAAACCCACCTGACATAACTTACTACCTCGCAGGACATCTCAGGTGGTGACAAACCATCGGATAATAGACTACCAACGTATATATGTATGACAACACTACGGCATCAAGCACGACTCAGCGACGATTTCAACCCTAGTAAATCGAGGCGCTGCCGCCCCCACAGCACCCTCCATGTGACATCTGTGGTCATAATTGTCGTACATGCTCTTGGGGTGTTAGGCACTCAAGTATCCATGCGTTCAGATGGAAACAATAAAATTAGAATAATACAGTCAAATACAATGGCAAAGACACAGATGGATCCAGTCATGCCATCCCCTCACGTCCGCTCTCCACGCAAACGGCGCGCGAGAGCAAGATCCTTTGGCTGGATGGTAACACGCTTTGCGTGGATGGCGGCGAGATTGGTGTCCTCAAAGAGCGAGACGAGGTAAGCCTCTGCAGCCTCTTGCAAGGCCATGACGGCCGACGATTGGAAGCGCAAGTCGGTCTAAAGGCATTAATCGTGAGCCATCACCCGAGTTGTGCTGCAGTACGCGGGAAACGGCTAACCTTGAAGTCTTGCGCGATTTCGCGCACGAGACGCTGGAAGGGGAGCTTTCGGATGAGAAGCTCGGTCGACTTTTGGTAGCGACGGATCTCGCGCAGTGCCACCGTTCCGGGGCGGAAGCGATGAGGCTTCTTCACACCACCCGTAGTGGCCTACAGAGCATTTCTAAGTTGACGATGAATAACAAAGACATTATGTTACGACTCACGGCAGCAGAGGTCTTACGTGCTGCGGACTTGGCAGCGAGCTGTTTACGAGGGGCCTTGCCTAGAAAGAAGTACCAATAAGACTGTTGAACAGTAAGTGGAAGGGGGATAACGTGAGACACGTACCACCGGTAGACTTGCGAGCGGTTTGCTTGGTACGAGCCATTGATGTTTAGTAAGATCGAGCGATAAGTTTTGTATGCTTTAACTCAAACGCAGAGCGGATGGATGAAAGTGCGACGGTGCGGCTGTTCAGTATTTATATTTACGCGCGGCTTAAGTTTGTTGAGCAAGTAGAGAACGCGTCGCGTCAGCACGTGCCCCGCCTGCGCCTGTCAATCAACAGAGACGCGCTTAAAATGTAATCAATCAACAGAACTTTAATTGACCACGTGCGCGTATCCCGCGCCCCTATTTAACCCTGCCACGCCTTATCCGCATTGTGTTACCTGTATCGCCCTCGAGCTTGCCACTCGTCGAACACTCAACTCTCTACAAACAACCTCTCAAATAAACTCGTAAATATGTCTGGCCGTGGAAAAGGTGGAAAGGTAACTTCTAATTTGCCTTTACATCCATAGTCGAACCAGGTTACTGATGACTTGTTACTTAGGGTCTTGGCAAGGGTGGTGCTAAACGTCATCGCAAGATCCTCCGCGATAACATTCAGGGTATCACGAAACCCGCCATTCGTCGCCTCGCTCGCCGTGGTGGCGTAAAGCGTATCTCGGGCCTTATCTACGAAGAAACCCGCGGAGTTCTCAAGATCTTCCTTGAAAATGTACGTTGATGTTTCGTAGATGACCTCATCATTCGTTAAGTGCCATCTTCAGGTTATTCGCGACTCTGTCACCTATACCGAGCATGCGAAGCGCAAGACGGTGACCGCACTGGATGTTGTGTATGCCCTTAAGCGGTCGGGACGCACACTCTATGGTTTCGGAGCGTGAGCACTGCACGTGCTGGGCTTGATGTATACTTGTATTGCTATTGTAATCGTATTTATGATCTTCTCGAATGCGTCTTGTCAGGGTTCATTTTGTCGATTTCAAAGGCTCCAAGGCTGACTGTTTGACTGGACTCGGGTAGTCGCCTCGACACCTTTTTGTGCAGTACCCATCAGCTGAGATCCAACCAGTGTAGATGCACTAGGCTATATTTGTGATGCTCAGGCTGGGCCACCACCAGGAATTCACGTCTTATGAATGGGAAAGAAGTGGTGCCAGTGCGGTGCCTGGATATCGTGTTCTCGAACCGCAGGGTACTCCAAGTTCTGGACCCTTGTCAGTTGGCAGGTTTCACACGTTCTTCGTCGTACTCCGAGTCCTCGGGCATTCTTGGCCGTCATACCCAGTCTCAGACACAAGGGCCTACTTTCCGGAAGACAGTTGTTCCGCGACTAGGACACTATACCCCCGACTTTCCCAAGTATATCCCTGCTCCTGGCTCATGACGACATTGCAAGATTTTCCGTTATCGAATTGCGCCCTCTGCACTCGTTTCCAGACCGTTGAGGCCGTATTGGGTTTGGCTACCGATGAGTCTCCTCATTACACCCTGCCCCACAGCGCAAATCAGCTCCCACCGGGAATTTATGAATGCTTCCGAACAAAGTCCATCGACGCTATTGTCCTTCTTGTTCAAGTGCTCCGTTTGGTTTACGTGCGTTTCCATGCATCAAGTCATACGGGTCCTTTTTCCATAGATAGCCCGGGGTGTTTTCAAAACACCTATCAGTCCAAATCTGATGGTCCGTCGCTTTGTCGCTTCCCAGCTGTTTGCAAACTGTTCTCTCATCTACACATACGTCACCAGGAACTGAATTTAACAGTATAGCGTGTCAGACAACCATTTAAGCATGCCCAAATGCGATGATCTTAGGCTATATTTGCGTGGGCGCAAGCAAATGAGATTCCATTAGTGCACCAAGTGGCCTAGACAACCGATGACGTTCATAAACACGATGTTGTTTTCTCGAAGGGACTTGCGAAGTAACGAATAATGGGGTAACACACCATGTTGAGAGAGAAGACCGACGAAAAGGCGCGGTGGGTAGCTTGAGCGCTGAGCTTTGGACTTGGACTTGGTTGCAATCGGTACAGTGGGCAACGATGAGTGACTCGGACCCGCGGGTTCTCAGATAGACGTCTGATTGAGTGTGGGCACGTGCCAAGAAGTGTGGACGTCGACGATGCGATGGAATTTACGATTAACGGCAAATAACATCGCAACGAATTTGTCGCGCTTGTAATGCGCTCGTCGATGCTGGCCAGATCCCTTAGGATGAGTCTGTGCAGGTCATGGGAATCTCGTGTCCAAGAAAGGCCGTGATTTCTCCGCTGTCGCCCCTGCTAACGGTAAAGGAGAAGTACAAAATAGCCGTGATCACCCCGAGCCTGAGCCTGCCTGGTCACGATAATCCCAATTGATGGCCTGACCTTGTAGCCTAAGCTCCCTAGTCTCGAGGGTCCCATTCTGCCATGCCTCTATCCATGCCAGTGGGCTATTGCTATCGTGAACCTCGTTTAGACCCCCCCTCTGCGTCGACGCTTCCCTTGCCAATTGCCCTCTCCAACCTCGGAAGCGATCTACCTAACGAGCTTCTCAATGCTATATTTGATCACCTCCCTCAAGACGCCCTCGCCCGCGTCGCCCTCGTCTCTCGCAGGTGGCACGCTATCGCGGAGCGCCTCCTTTATACCGCCATCGTCATCGACGAAGTCCTGCCTCGTACGTCACACGGCGAGGCGCTCAAGGGCACACAGACGACGATGCCCGCCGTGCCCGCCGCCACCCTGCGCTGCTGCGAGACGCTCTCGTCGCGCCCGCACCTGACGGAGTATGTCCGGCGCTTCCACGTGCGATGGCAAACGGACGCGGTCGAGAGCCCGGCCCTGCTCCTCCTGATAGCCCAAAACGTAGTCGGGACGCTCGTGCCGACGCTCGTCCACCTCGACTCGCTCGAGCTCGCCTTTGGGCTCGCCGAACACGTTCCCGCCCTCCTCATGCCGCCCCCAAGCGACAGCGGCGCGGCGACGGCGACGGCGTTCCTGCTGCTGCGCCCCTTCCGTCTGCCCACCCTGCGCACCCTCGCGCTGCGCGGCATCGGCGGCGAGCCCCCCGAGCACGTGCTGCGCGCCCACCCGGCGCTGCAGCACCTCCGCCTGGGCGACTACCGCAAGCCGCTGCGCCTGCGGCCGACCGACGTGCCGCACCTCCGCACCTTCTGCGGGCACCCCGTCGCGGCGGCGTCCGTCCTCCCCGGGCGGCCCGTGCAGGCGCTCGGCCTCGTGGGGTGCGAGTCCGCCACCGAGCGCGACCTCGCGTGCATCGCGGCGGGCAGCCTGCCCCTCCGCTCGCTCGACCTCTCCGCTATGAGCGTCACGCTCACGCTCCTCCGCAACCTCTCGCGGCACTTGTCCCACGTCGAGTGGCTCAGGGTCCGCCTCGCCCTCCGGCACACCCTACACTGCGCGCTTCCCGGCATAGTAAGTACGCCGTCCTTTCTTTTTTTTTTTTTTCCTTTTCCCCCCTTTTTCGTTTCTGTCTCGAGCGCTTAGAATCGGGGGGAGAAAAAAAAATACCATAACTGACGTGGATGGCTGGCGCCTTTTTGTTTTCGGCTTTTTTTTTTTCAGCGGCTTCTGACGGTGCTTACGACCGTCCTCGCGGCGTTCTACAATCTACGCAGCCTAGATCTCTCGCCCACGAGCGCTACCGTCGCCACGTGCGACGGCCAGAACGCTGTGGAAGAACATCACTTATGTATGGTCTGGATGGGTGCATGCCCGTCGCTTCGGCGCGTCATATTCCCGTCTCGGACTGGGTGGTCGCTCTCCGAGACCGGTGCGTGGATATCTGACACCTCGGGCTCTCTTGCCCGTTGCTATCTCGGTGCGTCGTGATAGATACACCGTCCGGTCGCTTCAGAATTAACGCGTCCTGTAGCCACCCCCGTGCGACCTCGTTAGAGATCGTCAGGTCTAGAGCTAAAACCCTTATCTCGCACGTAGATAACTGTCCACTCTATAGAACACATCGAATACATGGGGGGTTCATCGCAGATCAATGCGTACTGAAAGATTACATAATATGGCTTTGGCTATTCCAGCGCCTGCGGCTGCGTGACGATACAGTGGAGAGGGTATATGAAACCGAATAGTGATGTAGGTACTAGTCCTCATAAATAATTGGTGAAAGAGAAAGCTCATGCGACTTCCGACTCGTCGACGAATATATCGGTGTAATGTTCGAGAATGGTCTCAATCGCCTGAAAGTAATCTTGAGAGGTCTCGTCGGGGGTCGAGAGATTAGTCGTACCTTGTTCTGAATCGTTGCGCCGGCGAGACCATCCTCACCGTTGGGCGCAGTGGGAGGGAACAATGTAGGTCCAAATACAATGGCCAGATTACCTATAGACATCGAGTTCTGCGCTTCTTGCTGCACAATCCTGCGAGTAAGACGGTCGGTAAAGGGCCCACGGGATCTGGTCTTGAGGTGCTTACCTGTAAAGATGGCCCATGAAATATTTGAGTGTTGCATAGTTAGGATCCGGCAAGTCATTGACGCGCTCGTGAAGCCGGATGTGCCTCAAACGGTCGCTCTCGATTTCTGTCAAATTGAACGATCACTCTCGATCCTTTCCGCATCATGGAAAGCGTCTGAGGCAGGTGCTTACTAGCTGCGTCTAGGAAACCCTGGTGCAGTTGCAATGTCAGAAGCGGCTCTGGCAGCTCTCTAAGCCAGAGTTTCAGGACACTCGTCACATTGCTGATGTCGCCTGACCACTCCTCGGCGTCGAGATTCGTGGCCTCCAAATCTGCAGGCACATGTGCGCGTTGGCGAACCTGTTGGAAGTCTATGAGGACATATCACGCACCCTTATCGAGTTTTTCTTTCAACCGAGTGACTTTACTCATCGTGCCGCCGATACGATAGACGCCCACTGTCGTGATGCCGTGCTTCTCAATCGCCTCGCAGCATTTGACCATGATTAGGGGCACTTCTACACCATCGCGGGCCATTTGTTCCGCAAGGTCGACGCCAAACGTGGTCCTACTCCGTTCGGGCAGCTGTGAGTGGCTACTATTGGGGGTATTCGCATTGTGGGGTATCGGGTTCGCACGGTCAATATGTTGGGGTAAAGGAGGTAGCTTAATTGGTGTCAGATTGCATCGCGTGTCCACGGTGTGCGCACAACTCACGAAGCCTTCATGCTCGGGTCCTGTGCGGCGGGGACCTCGCTGTACTCCGCCATGGGCGTACGCGTAATTCTGCATATACACCTTAAAGTCGGATCGGTTATCTATGGACTCGATGGTAGACTTGAGTCCAGGTCCTGCCCTCCTGGTTCAGAGAGGTATTTCCTGGAGGAACTATTCCAACACTTACCGTCTTCGATGCCAGTTGGTGCCAAGGTCGACCCGTCGCTCAGGACGATGCTTTCAAACAAGAAAGCATAGCGCGTGAGATGGTACTGCGTTCCGAGATCTATTTCATCCGCGCACTCTTTCAGAGACTAAAGATACCCGAAATGAGTAGATGGGGCGAATCAGGGGCATGGAAACACGGACGCGGAGTATTCGAGGAAGTTGGAAATTGAAGTATTCCTGCCTCAGACCCTGCGTTTCTTGCACGGACTTGTGATAGGATTGAGAAAATGATTGGACACGGGCACGAATATCATCTTCCTGTCGTTGGATCTGCAGGCGCGGGTAAGCGATATCGTCGTCGCGAGATCGTAAGGGAGGGTACATTTTGGGGATTCCTCCCCTTCAGTAAAAGTCCACCCTTTGCCACTGCTTTGCCAATCGCACGCTTTCCACCGGCTGGGGTACGGGTCTGAACGACTGAATCCTTGGCAGGTTCCCCTTCCTTCTGAAGCAGAATACGGGCGAGTTCTTCCATTGTGGTATCCAGGCGCGCTTTGCTTTTTTCGGTAGTTATTTCGGAATCCTGCAGGTTACGTTCGTACCGGACTGCGAGGTCCTTGGCCTGGACAGTGCGTTCTTGTCAGGGTTCGAGGACAATGCAGACAATGAAGTGATATACCACTTTTCTGTTCTTGTCCACTTCCTTGGCTAAACTTGCCAATTCCTCGCTCATCTCATTCAACCGCGACGCAAAGCGTAGCCTATTTTCGGCAATGATCTCGTGTATCTTCATAGTTGTTTGCCACGCGTTGACGAAAGAGCTGTAAGAACGGTGATCACCAAGCCTGGGACAGGAAGCTTGTGGGGGATAGGAGGCGAGACGCACCCTGCTTTACCATCGTTCATGGCGTATAGATCAGCGGTATTTTTGGCAAGTTTCTGCATGCTCCTTCCAAACTCCTCCTCGAGCACAGCACGCTTTTTGAAGAACGCGGACGCTTCCTAATTAGAGGGAAAGGGGGAAGGGGGGATGGTCAGAGGGACGCCGGGCTGCATGCCGGCGCAAACACACCCTGCAAGATACCATGCTCTGTTTTATCCTGTCAAGCAATAGAGGGATCCCGCACTGATGGAAGAAGTGGTTGAGCAAAGGTTACAATTCTGGGATGGGGCACAAAACCCACATCGAGGTCACATAGAGCTCTGAGCACACCCTCATCAAAGCTGGGTTCTACGACCGTGATCGTTTCAGTTTGGGTCGTAGATGCGGCGTCTGACCGCTGCGTGGCGGGGGGGAGACTATTGCGCCATCGGGCCGTCGTAGAAGGGGAAGGTTTGGTGGCAAGGTCAGCTTCGGTGCTGGATCTGGGTGGAGACGACGATGATTTTGAGGAGAGAGAAGGTCTGGAGGGGATAGCGGCGTTGGGGGAATTGCTAGAGGAGGTGGGGATAGCGGTCTGCGCGGGAGCATGGGGAGAGTGGGTGGCCGTGGGTGATCCGACGATGCCGTGACCATCGTTTGAACCTGAAAGGACTGTTTCGTCCGCAACTCGGATACTCATGGCAGGTTGTAGAGAGGCACACGCGTGTGAGTGGGATAATGAGAATTGTGTCAAAGACAAAGGCGAGTCAGGTTGAGTCGAAGAATAGAGTCGAGTCCGAGTCGAGTTGAGTTGTCGAGCTAGAATCGCCGCCTCGTCTGACCGAGTCTGGTCTCTTCTGGCGACTCGGAGTCCGTTGTCGTGTCCGTGTCCGTGGCACGATCCGACATAGCCCCGAACTCAGGCTGCCAGACTCCCGGTGTGCGCGAGATCTACTGCAGTACTGCTACTAGTACCACAGTATTCTTCTAGGTGCTCGTCTCAATCAATCAACACCCCATAATGGAATATTATACTCCGTATATGTAAAATTGTATTGTACTGTACTACGTTCGTGGCGAATACATGGTCACCAGGCCCCAGTTTCCCACATATACTAGTACGTACCACGCTACATATCACACACATGGTAACTGATGGCAAAAAGAGTTCTGTCGTGCGTAATCAAGCTATCTATTTCCTACCTCCGCGATATGTGTACATATAGAGGTACAGTCTATTCTAGATGGTATACAGGATAGGGGAAAGTCCTATCGGGGCTTGATACATCAGACACCATGAATCGAACGCTGCGTCCATGTCGTAGCAATAGAGCCAAAGTTCATGCAAGGGTGATTATGCACCGAGACATCGAAGAAAAAGATTAGAGGGCGATACTACCGCCTCTGAGAGAATAAAGCCACGCCCATTGGTTCACGTTCTAGTTCTCCACCGGCTCCATCAACAGCCACGTGGACAAGGCCTACTGGTCTTGACATTATTGGATATCTGCTTGATGCTGTTTTCGTCGGGTCAGCCTAAGCGGCGGTCTGGAATAACTCGCCACTTACGATTGCCGGCACGCGGTCGTGCAAGATTGTCCAGGATGCTGTCCCGTATGTCGATTACTTCCCGCGCAGGTGCTTTGGCCGCAATCTGTCTACAAGAAGGTCAAGGTCAGATTAAAGCAGAATGGCGGCCATTATGGTGCCTACATGTGAACGGCCAGAAAATATGACCGCACCACACGGGTGCTCAGCGTAAGTTGTCACTGTGGTGCACATTCCGAATTTACAGGGAAGCTGAAGGTCTCAAGTAGTCGAAAAACCGAAAGATAGCGAAAGCACGATGGTCCAAAACTTCATTTATACCAGTCGTCGTCTCGCCACGGGAAAGAGCCGTTGTTGAGATCCCCTGTAGGGTATACGGAGGAGCCACTAGACAGCGGTAGAAGATCACGGAGGAAACACTGCATGCCGTTGAGATCAGGCCGAGGTGATATCAATTTCATAGCTGACAGCGAAAGAAGAGTCCAGCGAATGCCTCCAACAGTACCAAAAAGGATGAAGGTGGGCCGATTTTCACTAAAACCGGTGAATTGCCCCGCGTGTAGAGGGGCTGGAGAGTAGCCTCGTAGCAGTGATAACAACGCCACACCTGGAAATGCCCTTTTAGTTCGAGTGGACGGGAACAAGAGGGAGAGCGATGCCCCAGAGTAACTACCGGACGGCCACGGCGAGCGCGGAAAGACATTACGTGCGGGCGCGATGCAGTTAAGGTTTCCGCAAGTGGATCTCGACTGGATAGCTCGACTACTGGCCGGTGGCGAACGTCGGGCTCAAAAGTAGGGTTCGTCTGATCCAGTGGATACAGCCACTGTGGAGACGTCTTGCAATAGTGACTAAATAATTGACACTCAGTTCCAGGGATCATACAAGGCCGGGTGGCGGGCATCTTCGTATAGGCGAGGTATCCGGGCTGTTCGTGTCGGCGGAGGCGTGTGCTAGACAACGGTCAGGTGAAACGATATTGTATTGGGGTGACTGGACACGTAGCCGCGCCAAGCAGAGCCATGTCCAGTCCAGACGGGGTGATCGCCAAGAACGCTGCCAACGGTGAACGCGCCATCTCCTACAACTCTACATGAAGATTCCAGAACTCACAGGTCGTCATGGAAATAATACAGTGTATCACCGGCACCGGCATAGCATGTGCGCTACTTGAGGTTGCAAGCAAAATTTGACCCCCATTTTGTACTCCGTCATACGATACCGTGACGGTGGAATGGAACGTAGGATAACGTCGTACGATTTCGGTGTCCTTGACCCGCCAAAACGTACCGAAGGTTCCGCCTACATACCAAGGGGATCGGGACCTATGTGCGTCTATCGGTATCGGCGGGGTAGTAGATGTCGGATACAATTGCCAGTGGAAAACGTCACGGCGGCTGCGCGTTGATTATGTAATGTAAGAGCACGTGAACACGTAATACACGTAATAGCTGCTGAGTGGCATTGGCATTATGGACGGACGACAGAGCGCCGGACACAGTAAGCTGTTCGCAAGATAGTCTTAATATCTACAGTGGACTCCCTGATACCACACCGACTGAAGGTGTATTATTATAATCTTTCTGGGAGGTTGGGGCCTAAGTCCTCGGTGACATCAACCAAGCCCATTCTTTCTCCACGGAGTCTTCTGCCAGAGAGCAACACTATCATGGCTCGAAGGATGCGACTGAATGCCATGGCGTACTGATAAACTACACTGCGATAATCCCTACCCGTGAGCCTGAAATTTCGCGACTACCAGCTACCATGGTACATTTTGCATAGTATTTTGCCAGGGAAAGACGAGCGGATTTGAGACGCTGAAGAGCTTCAGCTTCGCTGGATCCCTTCATCGTGACTTCGAGAACAGACAAGTAATCATCTCCAGATCCTTGTGAAGCTCTGAGATGCACCTCCCCGAGCCGTTTGAGCAATTCGACAGCCCCGGACGAAGGGTATAGCATTAAATTATCTGCAGTGGACGGGAGCAAGGTTTCACGCAAAGAGATGAGAAAGTAAGATCACTCACCATTCCGGATGAGATCGACCGCGTCACACAGGAGAACGCCCCACCATGATTTTGGTGCAAGATCCTCGTTGAACATGGCTAAGAGATCCAAAGCTGCCTCCTGCAGATCACCGCTTAATCTTCGTTGATGGAACTCGGCATAGCGGACGGCAAACATAAGCCGGTGAGTAAACACGCCATCCGCGCCTGGATGTGCTCGCAGCTCTTGGAGTGAAGGTGCAACTGCAGCCACTGACCGAGCAAAGATTTCTGGCCCTATAATTACGTGAGTGCGGGCAAGAATACAGGGCGCATGCGCAGACCATGCTTGATATATTCCGCCAAAACCGCATCGACTATTCGGCCGAGCCAGGCCCAATTTTCTGCAGAGGTTGCGTAGGAAACAGCGAGGCCGTATTCCTTGTGTTGCAGGAAATTTCGTGCTGCGATCTGTGACTTGTGAGAAAAAAAGGATAGAATGGGTGTCACAGGGAAAGCCAGTACCGTGCAAACCATGCGTCGCACGGATTCCCTTCCGTACTCGTGGCAGATTTCTATGACCGCTCTTAAAGTGCCCGGTACTTCACCCAAAGAGGCTGCAGCATTTACATCACCAGAGTCAGCCGCATTGCGGTTGAAGCTGATGGGTACGCGAAGCAACACTTGATCGGCCCGCTCCTTGCCCATAGGCCCGCAGGAGCACATGTACGCCACAGTGATGCGCCATAACGCTTGATCAGAATGCAAGTAGTCCGCGTAAGATAAGATATACTGGTCTCGGACGGAGATATCTGAGCTACTCGCAAAGCTAAGCCGAGGGACACATACGAGGAGGGACTCCTTACTCGTTATTGCCACGCGTATTCAGGAGG
The DNA here is from genome assembly GCA_003314065.1 of Lactarius sp. MG50. Lineage (NCBI taxonomy): Eukaryota > Fungi > Basidiomycota > Agaricomycetes > Russulales > Russulaceae > Lactarius > Lactarius sp. MG50. Next base: position 20,712 of record QLOZ01013671.1, read on the forward strand.
TCGAGGGCCTCCATGAAATCAACCCAGTGCGCAGCCAGCCAAACATCCAATTTGGCCGCGTATGACAGGGCCTCCATTGTTTCACCGCGGAATAGAGCTACATGGATCATATCCTCCAGGTCGGTGGGGTCAGGAGGCATGCTCTCTAAAATTTGGTTTACCACTTCTCTGAAGGTAAAGGTGAGAAGGATACCTATAGCATGTCGGTAACACGTACGGGAGGTCTTGCCTTCGAAGACGATGATTCACAAAAATGCTCCAAGCTGCACAGACTTCCTTCCAGTCGGCATTGAGATCAAAACAGATATTCTGAATGATCTCTGGGCGACCCTCCAGTATACCCACAATGTTGCTGAACGGCTTCCACCAGTTCTCAAAATCGTCCTCTCGTGCATCTTCTGGGACACGATCGAGTTCAAGGCGGAGGGTTTTGACTTTCTCCTTCCAGCGGCGGAGTGCAACCACAAAGTCACGCTCGGTGGAATATTGGACGATGCGGGGGTGTGAACTAAGTAACGGGGTTAGATGCTGTGCCACGCTCTGGAGGTGTTCAGAGGGATGGTGGGATAAGGTGCCCAGCAGGAAGACAGGAGCTTTTGAAAATCCACGCAAAACAGATCTGTGTAATGAAAGTCAAACCCGGCCTGCCTCTGAGATGATGAAGGTACCTTGTAAGGTAAGGCCAGAACGACTCATCTTCCCATGGCTTATCTTGTGAGCTGAGATGATCACCTTCTTCGGTTGAAGGTTCAATGAAATGCGTGTTGAGCCACTCCATCAACTCTTCTCCCACTGGGGCGTCATCGAAGCCAGCCTCAGGAAGGTAAAGGACAACAAAGAGAGAGAGACAAGTGTACAATGTCCGGTAATGATTAGCATCGTATTGAAGGGGTTGCGTCCTGTTCACAGGTTTCTGGTAAGGAGTCAGCGCACCCACGTGACGCCCGAGGGGGGATACAGATACATACGGAAGCCTGCGCCCAACTCTCCATGACGAGCTTGACATAATCGAGAGCATGCTTAATCAACACGGACGATACCTGTTCGCTGCGCCCTCTAAAGCACCGTTAACGAGTGGCCTGCCGCGGGTAAGAGGGCACGAACAGGTGAGGCTCTTGCTCCCTATGGTTATTTTTGATGTCTTGAAGCGAGGCAAATATGACTGATGTGTTCGTTACAAACTCGAGGCTCGCTAAACGACTGCTTTCGTGTCTAGCCATGTTCCACTTACTAGCCGACGTTCAGAAGAAGGTACTTTATCTACACTTGCAGTATAGACATCCTGTGAGTTGGGATACTTCTCCTTGAGTGATTTAAGGGCTTGTAAGTCGACCTTACAGTATGGTTAGGGTATGCACGAAAACGAGTGGTGACCTTCAGCGTACAGCGTTCGTGGCAAATACGACAACAGAGTTGTCTCTGGGAGATTGGGCAGCAGACAATGTACGGCCAGAGCGCAGAAATTCAGTATCCTTCCCTTCTTCGAATAGAGGGGGATACAGGCGAATTGCAGTCATTTTCGGGCACGCTGATGTTCCGGAAAGAGGAAGAACCGTGAGAATCATCTAACAACAGCGGTTCTCACGAGTCTCGGCGGCGCTCTGTCAGTTCCCTGGGAGCTGGATGTCCCTGTCCCTGAATGCTGGGTCGAAGAGAGACTCTTCTTCCGTATTCCTGCACCGTAGACACCATCTCCATGGGTGCGGAGCGTATCAAATCCGGGGACATACATGTGTCCGGTTACCGCAGCGAGCCTCGGCATGCTCTTCTGTTTACTCACAGGTCCTTAATACCCTCCAGGGGTCCACCTAGAACCCCGATCCGGTGCAATTCATCAACCCCGATTTCTTCCATATGTCGAGCGGAGAGACATTCTGGCAAGTGATGTAGTTTCACCCGACGAGTATTAGAAGCACCATGTGTTAGGCCAGTGCCAGTGCCTAGTTTGACTAGGACCTTGAGTGAGCTGGCTAAATGCCGGTCTAGCAGCCTAGGGTGTGATCTATTATAACCCTCATGAATCTTTCATCGAGAGAGCGGGAGGGATAGCCGCATGCATACATCGGAGGGAGCACGAAATCTCCCGCTATACCAGCCTCTACCCCTGGGTGGGATACAGCGTGGTGCTCACGCGTTAGATTCTCCCTGCCTGACCACTACCACCGATACTATCCCATGTCTCGATGGCTCTGCTGACGCATCACCGTCAGCCCCTCTTTCTCCTGCCAACGTGCTGAGGTGCTCCCCACGGCTTCTGCACACCTTGATGATGATTCACTTGCACACGTGCCGCCGTCTCCCACCTTCTCCATAGCTCCCTGCGCGTCCGGATGCATACCGTCCTTACAGAGGGTCTGCCGCCCATCGAGAGATATGGTGTAGCAACTGGCATCCCAACTACCAAGAGGCCAAGGTCACCGGCTATCCGTGCCTGTTGGGACTCACCATGTCGCATTCATGTTCGGATCTATCGATGGGCATTCGCCAGTGGTCAACTTCGTCGCAGTTAATCCTGACTTTGCCACTATCATTCTCTGGACTGGTCGCCGTGCTGGCGCCGATCTCCACGTCTTCTAGGATTATCATCAGGCCATCCTCACGTATTCGCCGTCATGACAATATTGCCCTCACTAAAGCCTAAGGCCCTGATGGTCCGGACAATACGTGGCCATGTCCCTCCGGAGATTGGCTGAAGCAATCCTGCATGTAGTAGATGCTTCAACACGAGACTCGCAGCGCCTAGCTAGCTCCAGGAGTTCAGGAGGATATCTATGGTCAAGCCGATGTACCCGAGCAGTCTCCGAATCAGATCCTTCTTGACCGCGACCCGCACTTTTTGCCCACGAAGGTCTCGTGACTGATGATTCGTTCCTAGCCGATCTATCGTCAGTGTCGTCATGTTTCATGGGTTCACTGCTCAGTGGGTGCCCGGGGAAGTGGCCGTGCAACTTCTTGTTCTTAGCTCCTTCCATCCCCAGCGTCATCGACCGACCGACAATCGCAGCGGCAATCCTATAAGGCCGAGTAACATGTGCCGCCAACAGACCCTAACAACACCGATCCGGAAGAACACAGATTCCTCTATGGTGCCATCAAGATGCTTCATCGCTATCTTCGATATTGGCGCCGAAACTTACCCAACTATCACCCTGGTTGAGTAGACACAAGCAAAAACAAGGCTGGAGGTCGCTTGGGTGAGGGGGGGGGATCTGCATACGTGTTGATACTTACTACACGTGTCTTCATTGCCGGCGCGATAGCGGTGATATATGCAGTCATCAATGTTTATGGTGGCTACGAGAACGTGCCAGTGCCTGGCCAGGGGGCAACGATACACGAAGCCTCCATACCACAGACAGCATGCCTGCTGTTATAACGATACTCATGGTTCTTGGAAGACAAGGCCGAACCGAGGCGATGTGATGAATATTATGAATCTGGACCTGCCGATATAATTGGCTGCCGAAACTACTTAAAGGATTAAGATAATAGATAAGATTATGAGTACGACGCGCCCAGCGCGTGCAATATGGTGCAGTGAAGTCAGAAAGGCTCGTACCGTAGCTCCTGGAGAGCATTATACACTGCAGATAGTCACGTAGCTAGGTAGGAACCACAGCTCTCGTGTCAAGTCTGCGCGCGGGTTTGCTGAGCTGAGGACATTTCTGTTGCTTCGTTTACTCAAATATATTGCTCCGCCCTTGGGGCAGGAGTCGGACGACCTCCCGCGCACACTCACTCGAACTCGCACAATAAATTAATTTTACCTTGCATTCGGATGAACTGGTACCGGCGAACAGTGAGGTAACCGTGACCGGGTAATTACAAACAGAGGATAAGACACATACACAATCACGACTGGTGGCATCATGGCCCGTGTGTGATGGCATTGTACTATTGTCCCTGAAGCCGAGTATGCAACGATGCCTTTCCCCATTCCCTACTGTATGGCGCTCCTGTGCCGATCAACAGTTTCAACACCCAACTCTGGGGCTCTACCGATTCTCCTCCCCGGCCCCTAGATTGTGATGTGAGGTGAGGAAATGACGGCATACTAGCTACTCCAAGAAGAACACGCATGACCATGGGTTACCTCAGTGATTTCTGAGTTGAATCTCAGGCTGGCCGCGAGGTAGTGTATGTGAAACTTGAATCTGCCAAATCAATACTACAGTACCTTAGTCTGGGACAATTTCCTGGGTGCCGTATTGCGGCCATCGCCGCACGACACGCTGCCGCTGTGGACCCATTTCAAAACCAAGTGGACACAAGCTTGGCAGAGTGGTGAAGGTGTGTTGAGGCCGGCGGCACCAGCCTGAGCCCCACATTTCGGCTTCAAGTTATCGAGAAGGACGATTACTAGTAGACCTAATGTAAGCTCTAGGTAGCGACTGTGGAACTTGATATATGATACACGCACTCATGCAAATCTCCTAGCAGATATCTCACGCCCAGAGTCATCGGGAAAACCCTACATCGTAAATCTTACCTAAGTGAACCGAATGACGCCGAAAACACGAATGAGGTAGAAAACTGCTATATTTTGCTCATAATAGCCTCACTCGGAACATCACTGTTAGTTGTTGTAGTATTTTTCGTGTTTCTGGTCATCTAGTGTACAATGTAGACCAAACGAGTATTCGGTATAAATGACTGACAGTAAAGGCCAATCAGCAAACCCAAAAACCCTTAGTCAACAAGTAAAACAGAATTTTATTAAAAAGGAGCGCACACAAAATTCACACTTAATATTACTATTTTGAGGGCAGTGTGCTACAATTCATCTACAGAAGATGCGAGAACAAGTAGATATGGTAGAATGTATAACAAGAGTACTAAAGATCCGGCAGCGGTGCCGGCGCAGCCGCAACGGTGGGGAGGGCGCTGCCGCGGCTGTGGGGGTGCTCGCCGCGGCAGGGACGGTAGCGCGGTGACGGCGGGGATGGTACTGGGCGACGGCGACGGCGACGGCGGAGCTGCTGCCATGGCCGCAGTGGGGGTGCTGCCGCTGTGGCCACTGTGAAGGTGCTTGTGCAGCGACAGTGACGGTGTGGTGGCGGTGGCGGCGGCGACGGTGCTGGGGCCACCGCGATGGTGATGGGGGTGCCGCTGCCGCCTCAACTGCGGTGAGGGTGCTGACACGGTGGCGGCGGTGGTGACGGTGACGAGGCGGCGGTGGCGGTGCTAGGGCGACGGCGAGGGTAGTAGCGCTACCGCAACCGCGGTGAGGGTGCTGGCGCCGCGGCAGCAGTGACAGTGACAGTGCAGGGGCGACAGCGACAGCGATGGCGGTGCTGCCGCTGCCGCAGTGAGGGTACTCGCACGACAGCAATGATAGAGACGCGAGACGATGACGGTGCCAACGTGACGGCAGTGACAGTAATGGCGCTATGGCACGATAGCGAAGATGGTATCACTACCACAGTCTAGTCAGCTATACCACACATTATGACTTGACTGAGATACATAGCTGGTTGTGGTGAACACCACTTCCGCCAACACCCCAATGGTTGGCAGAAAACGGGCAGGCCGTCAGCGTGGGTTGAGTAGCTGCGTTGGCGTTGGGTTGACTCGGACTTAGAAAAAAAGGTCAGGCGGGCTTGCAGATCATGTGACAGCCAATGTTGAACTTTTTTTTTTTTCGTTCGGCTTTTTGTTCGTACTGTATCTCTCTCTCTCTCAACGATCACCCCAGCCCCACTTGGCGGCACACTCAATTGAGTGTGCTGTCCTTGATATGGTTTTATTTCTCGTTTGTATCTTATTACTTAACTGACAATGGCCCCTCACAGGTACATAGATGTGCCACTGCGTCACCAACACCAACACCCCCCTCGCTTGCAAGTGCGGGCTGGTTTCACTCTTCTACAATGATGATGTTTCACCGCCACATGGTCGTTGCCACCCCTCCCCCCTCCCCCTCACTTACAAATGTGAGCTGGGGGGGATTTCTGGCCTTTATGACGATACCCTGTTGCCATGTCACCCCCAACACATCCCCCTTCCCTTGCAAATGCAGGCTGGGGTGTTTTTTTTTTTTCTTCGTTCGTATCATTTCTACTAACTCCTGCCTCCAGCCTGACCTCATTGCATCTGGGACGTGACCCCGTCAGCACCATAACCAGGGCCGCCGCCATGCCAGGCATGTTTTCTTTTTTTTTTTTTTTTCTTTCCGTTCACATAATTCCTACTAACTCACCTCCACCTCCAGCCTGACCTCATCACATGCGGTGCTCCTGTGCCCACCGAAAACACACCAGCATACGAATCTGCCATCTATGGCACAAATACAGGTACGTAGTTTCTTGTCCACCTCATCCTATATGGGAAAAGGTTACAAGCCGACGCGCTGGCTCACTTTTTTTGTTTGTCCCAATACAGTGCCATCACCGCAGAAGACAGCCCAACGGGACCTCGCTAATGAGTGGCAGCGGCCCACAGGTCGTGTACGGCGCGACCGCGTCAGAGCCGACCGTGTATTACTACGAGGACCTGCGCACGGGGCAGCGCATCACCTCGCTATTGCCTTCAGATCACTCGCAAATGTTTTGCCTTCAGGCAGGTGCGCACGTTTCTGAGACGCGATACGGGTGCCTCGGTAAGTCGTGCTTTCATGCATCTCCTGTCAATGGTGTCGGGGACTTATGTTTGTGTGCGTGTTGTCAGGCTTGTTTGCTGCGATTGTCTGGTTCCCACTTGGTATTGCCCTGTCTGCTCGAATGCTGTGGCGAATCGATTGAGGAAGGGCTATGCAGCTAATGTCCTCGCTCGACACCGCTATCTCTTGATTCCTGTCTGACCGATTCTACCTGTGTCTTGTTTGTACTCTGGAACGACTGCCTGGTTATGTTACCCTCCTTGATGAACGATTCTCCATTCATATAATTCCTACTAACTCACCTCCACCTCCAGCCTGACCTCCTCGCATTTGGAATGTGGCCGCGTCAGCACCATGACTAGGGCCATTGCCATGCACCACCGCACAAGTGCCATTACTGTGGCCATGACGGTATACTCATCTTTCTTCACATAGCCATGCCCCTCTTCTACACTCATTTAATAAGAGTCAGTCTGATAGGATACTATACTCTTTGTATCTTAATGACCCATTTAATATAAATATGTAATAGTGATCATCCCGTGTAGTAAATCTTCATTTGCAAGTGATAACGAAGGTATCAAAAGATGGTAACAAAGCTGACTTAAGTAACTAAATAATTGGTAAATTGTACCAAAAATACAGAATTTACGACGTCATTGGGTTATGCACATTCTGTTATGGATAATTTTACCTAGTTACTCAAACCTGTCAAATAGGCATATTTGGTTCAAAAGACGTCAATATAGTTCTTTCGAGCAATTTTTGGTTCTTTTATGCAAATCTTACCATGTAGGGTTTACCAGATGGATGACCGCGATGCTCTCCGGTGGTCTCGTCAACGCCCAAGCTCGTGGGCGCTCGACCTTTAGGGTTAGTCTCAAGCCACCCAGGTAAAGCTTGTTAGGATGTTCGTCCGTGCCCAATTCCCTCGCTCTCACTCTTATTTGCTATATGCATGCGTCGTTCTCGGGGTTTCCAAAGGCCATGGGTCATCTTTCAGCCCACCCTAGGTGTTCTAGGCTTGCGGGGACGTTTGTCCGCTCCTGGCTGGATAGTCGTCACAGCCATCGGGCTTGAAAGCGATTGTTGGGATATATGCTGTGCTGGTGTCGTTAGGTTCTCTGTACGGGTCATTCGTTCGAGGATGCATACACAGGATACCCTCGGATTACATGGTGGGGGCTGGTGTCAACTCCGAAGGCAGTCGGAAGGCATTATCTCGCCGCGTGGGTGACTAGTATAGTAGTTAGTAGTTCAGCCCGGAGCTCCCCTGTGGAGCTGTTATCACTGAACGGGTTCTGGACAATAGGAGATACGGCCTAGGTGTTTCTCACAGGTCCAGGGGATGCTGCCCTTACCTATGCCGGTGCGCCGTCGGAGGGTGGGTCATGGCACTCAGGTCTATCTGCGTATGGTTCGCTTCGCTGGGCTCGCCCTATACACTCGTAGTTGTGATAGTCACCGAGTCCCCCAGTTCAGTCCATAGATTGGCCCCACCTTTTTAGCCTATTGTTAACGCGCACTTTGAATCAACTAACTTGGTACTAGTACATCGGTCTTGATCGTCTCTGTAGGTGTTGACGCACATTGCAAGGTTGACGTCTTTAGACCCAGGCATCTTAATGATCCCAATATGGAACAATAAGGCTGTCTAAGGCCGTCAGCCACTATTGTCATCTAACATATCTCAATCACAAAAGTGAGCAATGGAACCTCATTGCGACTCAGTTTGTATGCCCAACCAACTCAGTGCTTTGGGAGTAGTACTGTAAAATCGAAATGATGATAGAGGAAAGCCGTATTATAGGTACAAATACAAGACAACAGCCCGAGAGGTAGCCTAAGCACCGAAGCCATATAGAGTGCGCCCTGACCGCTTGAGAGCGTAGACGACGTCCAAGGCGGTGACGGTTTTCCGCTTAGCGTGCTCTGTGTAAGTTACAGAGTCACGGATGACCTGGTGAAAATGTAAGATAGAAGAAAAACAGAGGGTATGCATCCTACATTCTCAAGGAATATTTTGAGAACACCACGAGTCTCTTCATAGATGAGACCGGAAATACGCTTGACACCACCACGACGTGCAAGACGACGGATGGCTGGCTTCGTGATACCTGCCCAGGGTGTAAGAGCACGTCAGAGGAGGGAGAACACTCCCACACACCTTGAATATTGTCACGGAGGATCTTACGATGGCGTTTGGCACCGCCCTTTCCAAGACCCTGAGGTAAACCAAGTCAGTGACGCCGTATGACCCGAGCCTAAGGAAAATAACAATACCTTTCCACCTTTGCCACGTCCAGACATAGTACTTAAATGTGTTTAGTGGGAGGAAGTGTTGAGTGAGACGAGTTTGGAGGGTGAAGAACACGAGGTTGATGGAGGTGTGAGTCAAAAGGGTGGCAGCGAAGCCCGAGTACTATAAAGGGTTCGGAAGGCGGCTGTGGCTGTGCTTTGTTGATTGATTATGGACGCGCTGCGTCGTTGAAAGCACGTGACTGACGCGTTCAACAATGTATATATACCGCAATCCCTCGGGTCAAAATGGCATCCATTATCCCCTCTTCATCTGGGCATCACCGTATATCTGATACTTATCCATGGCCCGTACAAAGCAAACTGCCCGCAAGTCTACTGGTGGTGAGTTAATCTCCACTTTGTCTCTAGTTTACCCCTCACTTTACTCTTCAGGTAAGGCGCCCCGTAAGCAGCTAGCTGCCAAGTCCGCAGCTCGTAAAACTGCCTCAGCGGTGAGTCATATTTCGTCCACGAATATAACTCGTACTGAGTCATGGTTTGTAGGCAGTCACTGGTGGTGTGAAGAAGCCCCATCGCTTCCGCCCAGGAACTGTCGCATTGCGCGAAATTCGCCGCTATCAAAAGTCAACTGAGCTCCTCATCCGCAAGCTTCCCTTCCAGCGTCTTGTTCGCGAGATTGCGCAGGACTTCAAGGTACGTTTATGGTGTGCGCCTATCGGGAGTTGGTGCTGACTCTTTGTGAAGACCGACTTGCGCTTCCAGTCATCTGCCGTGATGGCACTGCAAGAGGCCGCTGAGGCCTACCTTGTCTCCCTCTTTGAGGATACCAACCTCGCTGCTATTCATGCGAAGCGTGTTACTATTCAGCCGAAAGATCTTGCACTCGCGCGTCGGCTGCGTGGGGAGCGCACGTAGTCTGCTATTACCTAGTTGTTTGTCATGTATATTGTACACTAGATTCTATTCTATCATGGTTCTTTGTCAAGGTTTTATCTGCTGCGAGTAGTCAAATAACCGAGAGACTCATTTTTGGATCAGTCCTATCTTAGGTGTGTTGTCGCGATTCTGTACTGTCCAGTAATCAAAAGCCTGAGAAACTCGGAGTCCCAAGGATAATGCTACATACAACCTGACTAATTTACAGCTGCCTCTAACTAAAAATGTCCATGTCCATGCTCTACCTCTACTGGCTCTTCACAGTGCACGCGCGTTCCCGCCTGTGAAACCTGGCGTTGGTTAGATCACGGCCGACAGGTCTTCTTCTCTCCTCTTCGACAAAACCCACTGAGGAAAGCACACGTTTACGTCTCCTCAGTGAGTCGTGCCCTCTAGCGTCAACATTCTCCGTGTCAACGGACGACACAGCGGCATCGTACATCCACTCCCCCTTCTTTTCGACGCCAAGTCCGCTCGTCGATCGCCGACGATTGACAATGCGTTTCTTCACCGCGCGGGACGGTTGCGGCGGCCTTGCCACGGCAAGCCCAGAGCGCGCGCCGTCGTTGGTCTTGGTCTTCGACGCTACAGACAGCGCGCGCTGTCTGCGCGTGGGCGACTCC
>QLOZ01013677.1:0-16669 GCA_003314065.1 Lactarius sp. MG50
AGCTCCACCGTTCTGCTCTTTATATACTACGTACGCCAGTCCACCTATCGCTTTATGTACTCCCAACCGCACAGGCTAATCTGTTTTTGTCCCCACCAGCGATTCCTGCTTCCCCGTCTGACTCAATCGGCGCTCGCCCGTCGCGCGCTCAGGGCACACCAAAGCGGCCTGTTCTTCAAGCTCACAGAATCCTTGCGCGAATTCAAAGAAGCGCAAAAAGTCGCGTACGCAGATCTGCCCCATCCCGACCCATGGGAAGAGCCGGCCCCGTGGAGCGAGTGTAAGGGTCTGAGCGATATCGTTGCTGCTGGAGAGATCGGTGGCAATATGCGTGTACCGCATGTGACGTTGCTTCGCTGCGCGTTGGCCGATCTCACCGCGCAAGACAAGCCGTCGACGGCAGATGAGATCTTCCAAGTGCTCTTTTCTACGAATTTGCCATCGCTCCTGAACATTGATGACGCCTACCAGGTATGTGCCAGCATTCCCTGTAGTCCCAGCGACCAAAAAATAATAATTCCTGCCCCCCCTCCCCCCCCTTGTAGGAATCGCTGTGGAAAACCATCAACGACGCTCCCCTCTTCCGCGTTACGGAGCCCAGCTCGCCATCCGAACCGCCGCGATGGTCCTACCACACCCCAGATCCTGCGCCACAACCGACGCCGCCACTCCTACCCGCACTCGCCAAGCTACAGGATTCTGTCGCGCATGCCGTGTCGGCACGCCCGGCACACCGCTTCCAACACACGCTACAGGCTTTGATAGACTTTACGGGCTACCTGACCACCAAAACGTACGCATTGGCGGCGACGATACACCGCCTGCCGGGCACCGCTTCGCCGTCTGCGACGCCGATCGAAGAGGAGGTGCGAATGGAGATCAAGGCGCTCAAGGGACTCGTGCTCAACCGGTACGTTTCGCTCTCACCGTTTAGAGGGGCGTTGGGGGAGGTTGTGCCCGCTGACCCATCGTTCTCGCAGGAGAACTTTTATTCCAGCAATTCCACGGCCCTCGAGTGCGCCGGTTGATAAGTTTTCGGATTCATGATGCTGGCCTTGTCGACTGCTAAGTATAGTCACATCCGTTGTTTACGTTGTAACCCACACTGCGCTCTGCCAAGGCAGTCAGGCGCATTTGCCCATTATTTGCAATAGATACGGCATGTGATGCATGTGACGTGTGAACGTCATTCAGAGGTTTTTCCTGGGGATCTGGATCTACGTCAAACTTGCTCGCTGCCTGCGTCAGCTGTCCTGCTAGTGACACGGGCATGTACTGCCGGATATCAGCAAGAAGTGTCTAGGGGCCAACAATTTTAGAAAACAAACACACAGCTTCTCAATAGAAAGGGAAGCGTCCGTCGATACAGATAGGTTGAACAATGGAAGCCTGTTCCACGTTCCTCTTGGCCATTACAAGGGCCCGATAAGAAACTACAGTAGGTGTTAAACGGAAAGTGTTACCCAATCACTGGCGAGGAAAGCTGTTTCAAAGTTTATCTGTCCTATCAAAGCCTTCAAAGGCTTGCGCCTATCGCAAGGGTTGACACAATACGTGTAACTTTGATCTGACGTTACTAGTACTACTCGGGTCCATACTACTGTAGAACGTCAAACAACATTGGGAACGCACCGTGACTGACGTACCCACAGGCATGTGCACTAAAAAAAAATAGTCCGTTTTCAGTCGACAAATTGCGGTCAACGCAGTGAACGCACGTCGGGTTCCTGCGAGATAAACTACGCTGAAACAGATTTGCATATCTATTGCTGGGAGCGAATCAACCGCCGGATTCGAACAAAGTGACCGCGTGTTACCCGGCCAAGGCCATGCACAAAAAGCCAGAAGAAGTGTAGTCTGAGTGTCCACTTGAAAATGAAATAAATGTTAGTTAGTCACGTGAGGCGGGCACCGAAAAAAGGGGCCTCAATTCTGCGGCGGCAAACGGCGCACGCTGCCCATCGTGTGGCCATACACTGCATTGTGTAAGTAAAGGCAATATATGATCGACAAAAAATAAAAATCCAGATCAAACCCAGATTCCTTCGTGATCGTGTGCCGTGCGATTTCGACGTCCCAAGGATAAATGCGACGACGGCGGTGATCTCGCGACAAGACATAGCCGCCGTGCCTGATTTAGGCGGGTGCTCCAACGCATGCAGTGTAATAGACAGAGAGCGAGCTCAGCCGACTGGGGGCCATTGTACTCGTGCCAAGAAGTATATAGACAAATATCCAACTGTTCAACGTTCAAGTTTTCAAGCGTCGAGCACTGACAGCAGCCATTGATGTTAGATTCTATGTCAATGAATAGCCACGGATTACACGGGATTGACAGGATACGTCAGCGAAGAGGGTTGAAATGGAGTAGCAAATGGTTAGGTATGTTACAATTGTAATAGATAGAAGACAGGGTGATGCGAGTAGGGTAAGTAATATCATGCATGGTTCTGTGCTGCGCTATAAAGGATCAGTAGCGCCAAAGAAGATAGTGTGGCGGCCCCCGATGGTTGTTATCCGTGCAGTGGGCAACACATGGCAACGTATAAGTCGTTAGATCTGCGTAATAGCTTCTCACAATCACCGAGTGAGCTTCACTAATGGGATCGCCCCTGTCACCCTTTGAATGCTGCTCTTCCCAACGATCCGCTCCACTCGCTCCTCGACCGCGCTAGAGTTGAATGCCATTCGGTGCCGGGAACTTACCAGCGTCACTTCCGACGCCGATTGTATTTGTCCTCCCGATGGCGCGCCAACGTGCTGCTCTTGGTTCTCGAGCTGTCCTTCTTCTGAGGCGGTCTCTGCTCTTCATTAGTATGCCTTCATCTAACGCTTACGTGTTCCAGTAGTTGCGCTTGCTTACCGATGCACGACATCCAACATCGATCGCCCTGGAACCAATGGTCGAGTTTCCGCTCTGAGTACCTGCAAGAACAGGGCAAGTTAGTCCAAAACCCAGAACAAAAGTGGTATCAACTCACTTGCGCATTGGCCGGCCATCAGTGCCTAGAGGCGAGAATGCCTGCTTCGCCTCCCTAGCTGCGGCCATGTAATTCTCCACTTGTAGTTGCTGTACATGGGGTGCTATGCGCGAGAAAGACATCGGTGAAAGTGGATCGCGTCCTGCAATCGTCGCGTCGCCCGCTAGCTCCGCCAAAATCGCCAACCCATGAGAGATATACACCTCTAGCGAATCACTTGGAGGTCGTAACTCGGATCGCGCTTCCGGTAGACGCGAAAGGAACTGGAGAAACACTCGATTGCAAACTGAGGCGGTTGTCGGCAGGACACTAATGTATCCTTGACCCCCTAAACAGTAGCAAGTTTATCATGCAAGCTATACAGACGGAACCACCATTTACCCTTGATCGTGTATAACTTGGCACCACCTTTGGCATTAACTAGATCAGAGACCATATTGTACGCATGTTCTATAGGGTGAATTTGGTTTTTATCGCCGTGGATAAGGAGACAGGGTTGCCGGATAGCTGCGAGCTCCTTCTTGGTTAATGCTACCCGCTATGAGACCGCGAATCCCTAAGCTTCGTCAGAGTCGCTTAGATACTGTCACTTACGTTCATGAGCACATTCCCAATTTGTGCTAATTTATGGCGATTAAATGGTGGATAAGCGGTCTCGAAATACCCGATGACCTGTTCGAGCATGAGGCTCCCCCATTTCCAATGACAGGTACAATTTTCATACCTCGTCCGCCATGTCGGAGTCCACATCCTAAGTGAGATCATTTGTCGGCAACACAAGGATGCCATGAAAGGATGGGGAGTGCTTACCGGTCCGGCAATATGCGATATGACCTGCATCAAAGTAAACTCTAGCGTGTCGAGATCCTCGGCATGTGCCCACATATGAAGAAGCTCGTCGCATGTATGGAAGTATATCTCGAGTCTGTCAGGAAGAAAAAATTTCATTTTAGGATACATGCGAAGTTAGATCGGAATATCCGACATCGGGACATACTCTGTTGGTGACGGAACCGATAGCATGGTTAAGCTTAGCACCATATGTGGGAACCTAAGCGAGCTACTCAGCCTCTAACTAAAGAGGAGAATGCACCCCAAAAAAAAAAGTGGTGGGTGCATACAGTGCAGCGAGGCGTATAGCCATGTTAGCTCCCGTCGTTTCACTTGCCCAGACATGAGCCGGTGGTAACCAGAGCGCCTTTGAGGCTATAAGTTTAGTAATCGCTTGCTTCTCGGCAGACAGAAGAACGAGGCATATGCATTCACGCACATGACATGCAAACGCAAGGTCTGCTGCGTCCGTCCACGCATCCTGTTTCCCGTTGGGTCGCGAGAGCGTCCGGCCAGAAGCACGTTGGTCAAACGCAATGAGGTTATAATCTTCATCCAGTCTTGGGTCGCCGAATTGGGTGTCCAGCCATGTCGTGTCCAAGAAGAATGGGTGCAAAAGAATCACGGTAGGTTTATCGGGGTCGAAGCTACTGACATGGCCGGTGGGTGAGTTGGTCATGTACCATAATGAGGCGAAGTCGTTCCCTTGGGCGATATCGACGTATGGCATTACTGTCCTTGGAGGCAGAACCTGGTGGACGAGTGGATCTGCCAGCTTAATGGTGGGTGGGATGGAAGGGGCGAGACGAAACCTTATTACGAAGTGGGGAACGGGACAGGAAAAATAAGTGATCCGAGATATTCATTTGAATTCATTGTCTCGTCAACGTCAAAGATTGACTCTAGTTGGCCGAATTAGGCGATATCCCCCGCCCGACACGATACTGTACTCTAGTGACATCTGTATACAGTATTCAGCCGATTTTAGCCGAATACCTCCTCTCGTTCCTATCCACCCCAGTTCCATCCCACCTCTTTGCTAGACGCTGACACCTCACGTAATCCCCATTTCCCGTCCCACTTCTGGGTTGGTCTTCGCGCCTCCTCCTCCAGCTCCTTCTCGTCAGTGTCATCCTTTCCAGGCTTAACAAGCCCAGTCTGTCCGCTGTCACCTTGAGGAACAAACGGGGAGGCCACTTCCATCCCCTCGTGGTCGCGAGGCGAGAAAACGACATGTTCCTTTGGGTGTGCGTATGCCCCATTCGCGTTACGAAATTGAGTTTTCCCGCGTATACGGCTCTGGACTTGCCGGCCCAGGGCGACGCCACCGCCGAGTCCGCCACCACCGCCTGACATATCCAGGTGTTCCCTTGCGCCTGCTACCCCCGATGCTGGGACTCTCCCACCCAACCAAGTATAGTATGCTTGTAACCGCATAAACGCCAATTGCTCCGCCTCTAGGTGAGCCTGCGCCTGATTCGCTCCCGAGTATGCGTAAGTGAACTCATGTGCACCCTGATTCACCCCTGACGTTACGGGCCCGGGTATCAATGGGGATACGGAATGACTTTGTATCTCCGATGAAGTGTTTCTGTTGGACGCCTTGGCTAATACGAGAGGAGCAACTCTGCGGTTGCCATGCGAGGGCAGGGGTGTCGGAGAGGAATAGGATTGCACCCCGATGGATGAGAGTGACGCTTGTCTTGGACTAGATGTGGCGTTAGGCGTGAATGGCGATGCCTCGGGGTCAAATGTGAACCGATCATCCTTTCCTTTCCCTGGCTTCTCGGAACCTTTTGCAACGGCCTCCTTGAGATCCAGTTGTGGTCTGGGTACCTGCACGTTCGATTGGATCCCAATCCCTTGCTCAGTTACACTGGCCCCCCTGGGCGATGATTTAGTGTGCCTTCTAGTTGCGTCAACGTCAACGGAGCGCTCTCGAGTACGTCGCTGAAAATACTCCTTGGCCCTGCGGCGTGTAGAAGAGGGGAGAGGCTGCACGGTCGACACATCCCCCTCCGAAGTTGATACAGGAGACTCTGCAGGAGACTTTGCCGTCTCGTCAGGCGGTGGTGCAGTGGCGTTTCTGGGGGATGGTGGGATAAGTGCAGGTACCGATTTCCGGAGATTTCCCTCCGCAAAAGTCCAATTACCCGTCTTCGAAAGGTTGGCTTTATCCGTTTTTGGCATCTCGATATTTTCCGCGATTGCTGAGACAACTCCCCGGTCCGATCCTAAAATACCAGGATCGTCGAACCTTGCGTGGGGCGTCATATGCCCTGGAGCTCGGCCTCTTCGCACACCAGCATTGACACGGGATCTGCTTCTGCCATGGTTTCTCATCCCGTCAACCTCGGTGACACCTTCAAGTTCATCTGGTCGACTAGTGGGACGTCGTCCACCCGTTCCGCCCATTCTATTCGTTGGTCTTCCACGTCTGGAAGCTGGTCTAGCGCCAGTTTCGGCCTGCCCTGACCCACGGTGCGGCGCGCGGCCCCGGTGTGGCGGTTTATTCTCTCGTGCCGTGGGAGGAGTCAAATTCTCTCCGTCTTCTTGAGTTCGCGCTTCGGGAGCTTTGCTTCTGCCTCTGCCTCTACCGCGCCGGGACTTCTTTTGAGGATGCGGATGGATCTTCGGATCTTTGATATTGGCCAGCTTCAGGACTTCTCTTTCTTGGTTACCAGTCAGATTGCGGTTAGGCGCATCTCCGGCGTCTTGGGAAGTGACGACTTCCAGCGTCGTGGGTGTTTGGGACAGGGTGATCGCATTGGTGAGCTCTGGTAATCTGACACCAGGTACACTACCAAGGGGGGATGGGAGTATGCTGGCAGCGTCCTCAGGATATATCACAGCGAGCTAGAAGAATGAGTTCAGCCGCGGTCTAGCTTCGTGTAAGAAGTGCACCGCTGACGTCTGTGCCTGCATATGTCTTTGAGGACAAGGCGGTCAAAAGCGGAGCCGTCCTCTATAAGATCGACACTTCAGGACAACAAGCGCTGGCCATGGGAAGATACACCCACGTCTGACGGCGTCGCATTGCCTTTCTTAGGATCATGCTAGTAACAACGTGATCGGCGGGATGAGCTCGCTTGGCGGTAATGATACACAGCTTGGGACGTACCTCTGTGTTCGAAGTAATCAGGGTGTCTTTAGCAGTGTTAGCAGCCTGATAAACGATGAGGGCATTCAAAAGAAAGCGAAATTCGAGAGAACGACCTGTGCTATGTCCTTAGGCGTGTTCGCGTTTGTGGACTCTCGGAGGATAGTCTGCGACTGCGTGACTTTACCGCCGCGTTGTGTGGAAGATGCGCTGCCCATATTAAAGTTAATGTTCCTCGAACCGGCGAGGGTGATGTGGTAGAAATGAAAGCAAGTTGAGTTGTTGGATGGCGACAGGGCTAAGTATTTGGGGGCTCGCTCGAGAAAAGAAACAACTTTGCCTGTTCTGGCAGCTTATGGATGGCTGCACAATCAAATACAATCAAATTTACATTCCAACTCAAGCACGCAAAGCAGCAGCAATCTTCTCCACCGCCTCCGTCAGCCTGCGGACCTCGTAGTTAGTAAGCGTGACGTTCTTCTCGATAGTGATTGCCTCGGTGAGAGCTGGCAACGTGGTGGCGCCGTAGCCTGATGGAAGGTTGATCAGTCTCCGCATGCCGGGTAGATATTGTCAAAACTCTTACCAAGCCACTTGCCCGGCGCAACTCCTAGGTGCTTATACCATTCACGATCCTTGATGCCGTCCTCGTGAATAAACCCGCGTTCGAAAGAAGCCAGTTTCTGGTTAATCTTGCGCACTGCCTTCGCAGCTTTGATGAATTTACGGGGCGGCTTGGGGTGTGGCCAGTGGGGGTGGTGCGGACGCTTGGGTTTGTTGGGCAGAGGAAGGTGAGGCCATTTTCCGTCCTCAACGTTGACCTCGCCACCACTCTCGTGCTCCACGACATCTGCGCCTTTTGTCTCGCGCTGTTCCTGTATCCACGCTGGTGTCCCATCTACCCTCGACTGAGGCAATCTCCCGTTTGCAAGCGTTGGCGCAGACACAGTGAGTTCCTGACTCACCATTGTGAAGATTCCCTTGAGGCGGCGCATGAGGCGTTTGAAGCAACTATCCTTTTTCTTATGCTTATGCTTATCCTTTTGCTTATGATGCTGCTTCCGCCACTTGCGGAGGTAGCGTTTGAGAACACGCTCCGCTACAAGCTTTTCAGCATCGAGCTCCATGCTAGCAAACTGTAGAGACTTGATAGCAGCACGAAGAGGTATGAGATTGACAGTTGCCGATGACGCTGTGGCCAGCTCTTCAACCCTACCAAAGTACATATTTATGTCAGAAAACGAGTAGGTTTAGGAAGGATTTTCTGACCTGTCCAGATAGTTGTCCAATTCGAAGGCGTAGTGAGTTGTATTGAATGGCAACACCAGCGCGCTAGCAAGACGAAGGGTCTGTAAACCCAAGTTCTTCGCGATAGCGACCTGAATGAAGAGGTGAGTACAAGCTTACTCCCTTGACCTGTCAAACCCACATGTTTGACGAAACCTGGGTCGCCATAAACTTCTTGCCATCTCTCAGAATCGAAGATAGAATGGTAGTGATACACGGGATCGGAGCGGGTGCTACTAAATCCACCAGAGTCCATACTTGCAACCTAGGTGATCATTCAGTACTGGGAAGGAATGTAGCATGACAGAAAGAATATACCCCAAGATGTTGCAAGAAGACGGTGTAATCACTCCCTGAGCCGAGAGGTCTGATACCAACGCTGTGGGCGACCTCGGTTTCGACCTTCGTGCCCAGTGAATTGATGTCATGGCACTCGCCGAAGAGCTGACCACGATCCGCGGTGGCATCCCAAAGCGTGCGCTTGGGATCTGTCGGATGGGGCAGATCTTCGGCTGTCTTACGGATGAAATGTGCAAGCAAGGGGGAAGCGGCGGCCTTGAATCTCGAGCCAGATACTGAGGAGTCAAGGTTGACATAAGCAACGACATGTTTTTGGATCCATTCTGCGAAGTCTTCGCCCCATTCAGTGCTGCCAATGAGGCCGTACTGTGACGAGATATCAGAGGATACATATGGACATGATAAGTGGGACCAACTTCTTCGGCATCCCAACTAGCAATGACAATCGTCCTCAATGGCTTCCAGCCTTCTTTGAGGAGAGCACCCAAACCGCGGACAAGCTCATGAACAGAGACGGTACCTGAACCTGGGTCGACTGCACCCAGCACCCATGCTATATGTAAAACACAACATCCTTAGTTACAAAAGCAGTGTGGAGGCTTCAACACGCACCATCTCGATGATTTCCAACAAGTACGACCTCATCCTTGATATGCCCAGGAATCACGCCAATAGGGTTCCAAATAGGCGTAACCTTCGTTTCAACTGTGGGAATGAGGTAAGACTATGTCTAGCTGGGGATGATATAATATAAACCATGGTTAGTGAGCCTGACCGGTCTGTTCTTGCCCTCAATTTCCTTCAATAAGACCTTTGCGTTTGCCCACGAGATGGGTAAGCTCGGGATATTTGGTATGTTTGAGCCGATCGTGCGTGTGCTGTTCTCATAAGCAGGGTAACCAGGAGTTGTCGGGTCTCCCGGGTAGATGGAGATAAATTGGACAGAACCACGCTGGACAGAGGTCGGGTTGCGAGCAGGGCCATGGGGATAGCTGTTATGGGATCATCAAGAGAAGACGAGGGATATCGTAGGTAATGCTTACGCAGCATAGCCGTTCTTCTCTGTAACAGTACCATCATCCTGAGGGTCAGAATAAATCAGGACGCCAGCGGCTCCAAGCTCCTGCGCCCGTTTGACCTGTACGCCAATGAAGGTCAGGTGAAGAAATTTAATAGTGGTGGGCTGCAACTATGTTTACCTTCAGACCACGGAAAACCCCACCATATCGGACGAGCACAATCGCACCAGTGAAGTCAACACCTGAATCGGCGCCTGTTAAATCGGGGAAAGGGAACCGTGATAAAGTGACTTCACCTTTCTCAACGAGCTCGTCATAGTCGCTCTTCCTGCCATAGTTTGCATGAATGAGCCTGCCTTCGGCTTCTCCGTCTCTACTAAGTCCATGCCATGCACCGACGGAGTCAGCGTAAGCATGTGCATCGCTGTCGAGTTCATCCGCAGTCTCTTCAAGCTCTGCCCTCCATACTGTACTTCCGTCATCTCCCAGGATCTCTAGGCTTCTATCCAGAGGGGTATTGAGAACGGGGTAATAGACGTCGATCCAAGCTGCTGGTTCGGTTAGATTAGTAATGGAGAGTGTTGCGTTACGCGACGCCTCTGAGCCAGCCGGGTATATGGGGTCATCGATGCTTTTCGGGATGGACAGCTCGCGTTGGAGAAGATCGAAGAAAAACATGGCGGTGCGTAGGTCCCCCTCCGAACCGGCGAGGTGAGGTTTCGTGGCATATTTGCGAGATGCGACGACAGCACTAGCAGAGTTCGGTATGGTCCTATAATCGAGTAGTCGGGATAAAGGCTGCGTGAGGGCGAGAGAAGGACTTACAGGAAGAAATTCTCAGCCAACTGATCGATAGGAACTTCAGGCTCTTTGGGAGTAAACGCATCCATCGCCCAAGTGTAATTATCATGGGTGCAGGCATGAGTATGCGCCGATGGCCTGCTCACAGAGACATACTGGTAGGCTAATGGGAATAGCGCTCTGTGGAGAATGAACCAGAGGAGGCTGAACGAGATGACATATTTGACAATATTCTTGGCCCTGGATTTAACGCAGTCCGTCTGTGTGGTCACAGAGTCTGCGGGAGATAGTTTGGGCACACTTCCAACTCTCTCGTCCGCCATTTGTGGTGGAACGAGTGTGGGGAACTGCGGAATGCGGAGACGTCAAAGCTTTTTAACACAAAATCACACGCTTATGTCACATAAATTGTTCCGTCTCTGGGAGAAATCTTGGGTAGTTTACGTTCTTGTCAGGAAGTTAACCGTAACAAGCAAGACATTGTGTCACGTGCCAATGCATCCGTTGGAGTGGGAATTCGGTCGGAAACTCACTTTACTGTAGTCCACGTCACATATCGCATCCTTGACCCGACCCGAGGTCGAGAAGTCGAGACTCATTTAATTGCGCGCGTTTTGCCAGATCCAACGGGTCATAGTTGATTATCGCGATGGCTACACTATCAGACCAGACTAGACTAGACCGAGAGATTTCGCTATGAGTGTTGTCCGGAAAGGCAGATGACGTCAGGACATGTTTTCCTCATATATCTATCGGCCGACGTTTTTTTTTTTCGCGACAAGTGACCGGGAACATGTCATTCAACAACGAGAAAGCCATACTCGAGCTTGACCCTTGGCTTGAGCCATTTCTCCCTGCCATCGCTCACAGGCATCAATCATTCACAAAGTGGAAAAATGTTATACAAGACCACGAAGGCGGTTACGACTCTTTCACCAAAGGGTTCCTCAAATTCGGATTCAACGTCAGAGAGGACGCATCCATTGTTTACAGAGAATGGGCACCGAATGCTACAGAGGCCGTTCTCATAGGCGATTTCAGTTCGTCTTGAAGCAGGTTATGGCTCTCGCTGGCTCATCATCTCACGTTCAACGCGTAGACGACTGGAACAGGACCTCTCACCCTCTGAAGAAGGACCAGTACGGTGTCTGGGAGACTACCCTCCCACCCAAATCCCCCGGGGTATGCGCTATCCCTCATGACTCCAAGCTGAAGGTCCGTCGTCTTCACACGTCTGCATACGAAGCCGTGACCGTGCCGTCAGATCTCCATGATTCTACCGACCGGAGAGCGGATCGAACGCCTTCCTGCTTGGATTCAGCGAGTTACTCAGGACCTCTCAGTGTCACCCCTCTATGACGCCCGCTTTTGGAATCCACCGTCTGAGTCTCGATATGTCTTTAAAAACAAGGCGCCCCCCAAGCCAAGGAGCGTGCGCATATATGAGGCACACGTTGGCATCTCTTCTACAGAGCCGAAGGTCGCAACCTACAAAGAATTTACTGCCAACGTCCTTCCCAGGATAAAGGGTCTTGGATACAACACCATCCAGCTCATGGCAATAATGGAGCATGCTTACTATGCTTGTCAGTACTTTCTTCCACCTCATTATCGAGGCTAATGACACCTTGCTTTCAGCATTCGGATATCAAGTTACCAACTTTTTCGCTGCCAGTTCCCGCTATGGCAGTCCTGAGGAACTCAAAGAGCTAATAGACACGGCCCATGGACTCGGTCTTGTAGTTCTGCTTGATGTCGTCCACTCTCATGCTTGCAAAAATGTTCTGGATGGCTTGAATCTCTTTGACGGGTCTGACCACCTCTACTTTCATGAAGGTGCCAAAGGCCGTCATGAACTTTGGGACAGTCGCCTCTTTAACTACGGCTCTCACGAGGTCTTACGCTTTCTCCTGAGCAACTTGCGATTTTGGATCGATGAGTATCAATTCGATGGCTTCCGTTTCGATGGCGTCACGAGTATGATGTACGTCCACCATGGTATTGGGACTGGTTTCTCTGGCGGATATCACGAGTACTTTGGTGGGGGCGTCGACGAAGAGGGCGTCGTTTATCTCATGCTGGTAAGCTCAGCAAGGTAACAACTATTATGCGCAAAAACTGAAATATCTTATAGGCGAACGATGCCATGCATACGCTCTTCCCGAATATCATTACCATCGCTGAAGATGTGTCTGGGATGCCGCTTCTTGGTATCCCTGCAAACATCGGCGGTGTTGGTTTTGACTACCGCCTCTCTATGGCAATTCCTGACAAGTGGATCAAACTCCTCAAGCATGCATCGGATGATGCATGGGACATGGGTGACATCGTCCACACTCTCACGAACCGGCGCCACCTTGAAAAAAGCATTGCATACGCCGAGAGCCATGACCAAGCCCTCGTGGGCGATAAAACGCTCGCGTTCTGGCTGATGGACAAGGAGATGTGTAGATATCCTCCGTTCTTGGAAGAAAGACAGACTTTGATGGAAAGTTAGACACGAACATGTCGAACCTGACCCCGATGACACCCGTTATCTCTCGTGGCCTAGCTCTGCACAAGATGATTCGGTATGCCATTTCTCTTCCATGCAACCGGCGCATCTGATCGTTAATCATAGCTTGCTTGTCCACACTCTTGGCGGAGAAGGCTATCTTAACTTTGAAGGGAACGAATTTGGGCACCCGGAAGTAAGTGTAGGGTTGGGGCAGCGAACGCATTCAGCTAAATGTAGCGTTTCCAAGTGGCTTGACTTCCCTCGCGAAGGAAATGGCAACTCATACCACTACGCCAGGCGACAGTGGAACGTCGTCGACGACAATCTACTGCGATACAGATTCCTGAACAATTTTGACGCGGCCATGAACCACCTCGAGATGGTGCACAACTGGCTTGATTCATCGCAAGCGTGGGTCTCGCTCAAGCACGAGGGCGATAAAGTTATCGTCTTTGAAAGGGCTGGGTTGCTCTTTGTCTTCAACTTCCACCCTACCAATTCGTTCGAGGATTATCGCGTCGGCGTCGATGTTGCTGGGGAATACAAGATCGTGCTCAGTAGTGATGATAAACAATACGGAGGTTTCGAGAACGTGGACGTAAATTCCAAGTTCTTCACCACTCCGCTAGAGTGGAATGGTCGGAAGAACTGGCTCCAAGTGGGCGATTTATTGCATGGCATTGTCATTCGCTCCACTCACCGCCTTCCGTCAGGTCTATATTCCTTCTCGAACAAGCATAGTCCTTGCGAAAGTGTAAGACTCAGTGTCGCGAGTGGATGGTTTCGGGGGCTGGGGTGAAGTGCCAAGTTACTATAGAGGTTTTTCCTGGAAGACGGAGAGCGTCGGAGGTGCCAGGTATGCCCAAGGATGACATGTAAATCAGAACGATCTATAACTACATGCTTTTAACCGAGTTTCTGCCTCTTGGTACCAGCACGAGTCGTCGACGTTGCCGATGTGTCGACGGAAGACACGGACATTGACCTCCTGTCATTAGTGGTCCCCGTCTGTGGAGCACGTCAAAGTCAGTGATGGACCCATAAGAGCCAGTCCGTGACTGAAAGCCCACCTGTTTCCTGCTACGCCCACTGCGCGTACTGACTACGCTTTGCGCCCTCCCTTCAGCAGGCGTATCTGGTCCCTGCCCGACCTCGTCCACATCCATAGGCGCTTCTCCTGGCGGCTCACTCTCGCGCATTCCCAGCCGTATTTTCGCAGTGCGTATCTCCTGGTCTACGCGATCGGCGACCTTCTTCATCTCGACGAGCGTGGTGATGGCTTCGAGGAGCGCCTCGTGGTGCGCGAGGGTGTCGCGCGTCGGCATGACGAGCCGCGAGAGGGCGATGCCGAGCTCGGTGGAGATCTGGGAGACCTTCGCCGCGACCGCCGCCTTGGGGTACGGAAGGCGGAAGGACCGGAGGTACGCCGCTTGGTGCGTCGCTTTGGTCGTGGTGGCGCCCGTAGGCGTCGGGCCATCCGTGCGCTGGATGCAGTGCAAAGCGTCTGAAAACAACCCATTTACCAAAAAAAAAAAAAAAAAAAAAAGAGTCAATTCAGAGAGAGAAAAAAAAGAGGGACTGGATATTTGGTAAGGCCGGGTGTCGGGGACGTACCGTGAGCGGCCGACTTGGCCGACTGTGCACGCCGCGGTACGGTGGATGTGAACAGTGAGCCCGAGGGCGTCGCTGGACTGTCCAGCTCGCCTGGAGCACCTTTTTTCTTTTTCCTTGGGTCGCCTAACGGCCCGTCCTCGTCGATTGGAAGGTCGGTCAATCCAGACTCGGCTCCAAGCAACGTGCGTAATAGCCGGTCACGATCCTGCTTGAAACGCTTCTCGTTCTGCTCAAAGCGTTTGAGCTCGACGTACAATGCTTCTTCCTCCACCAGTTCTTTGGGTGTGCGGTTCTCGAGGCTAAGGAGATACTTCTTCCGCGTAACCTCGCGTTCTACAGAGCAAACTGGTAGGCGGGCATAGGGAGATGAGCTGAAATGGGGTCACGAACCTTTTTCAAACTGAAAGCTTGATGCGAACTGCGATTTACTGGCTTCATCTCCCGCCCAAGGTCTGTTTCTGATAAGCTTGCGACAGACACTGTAATACCTATCCTTCAAGTCCTGGAGCAAGCCCTGAGTACATGAACGGCCGTAATCTAGTATGTTTCACCTCCATCGAACGGGGTGGCCCGCCAGGAAATTCATAACGATCCGCGACAATGTAAAATCGGGAGTCGTATTCGCGGATGAGGTTGAATAGGTAGTCTGTCTCTTCTTTAGTCCATTCCGGGTCTGCCAGCGATATGAGCGCGCGTGACTGAATGGCGGTAAAGCCGTCAACCTTCTAGGAATTTAGTGTACTCGTCCTGAGAGTACGTGAAGTCCGCTGACTTGGAGTTGTACCTTGCAAATGGATATTCTGAGATTGTTTAACGCTCGAGTGACGACGAGGAAGAGGAAGAGAACAGACCGGCATCTAGGTCCGTGTTGGCTTTGACCCAGTGGCCAAGCTCCAGTCCATCTGCTCTTGCAGAGTTCTTGAAAGACCTCCACACCCTGCTCGATGCTTCAGGACTTGGGAAAAGTCAAACGTTAAAAAAAAGGCGCACCACTTTGTACTCCCACCACCCCCAAGGTTAGGCTTCTGTTTGAGGCGAGGTTTGGCGACCTGAGCTACTAATGTAGGGGCAGAGGGGCCGATGAGAGAGTATAGCTCGCGTGAGATACCCGAAGGCTTTCTTGCAAGAGGAGCAGCGGCTTTCTTTGGCTGCGCAGGAGATGGTGTCGAGGGACTTGGTAAAGAAAGGATACTGCGAACGTCAGCAGCAGAAGCCCCAGCCATCTCGTCGTAGTCGCGGTTAACCAGAGGTGCGTTTCTCCACCCCGGTCCGTCAGCCCCGTCCCCGGTCCGGTCCGGTCCGTTCAGTCGGTCACAATCATGTCTTCCCAGGCTAGCATCCTGCACATGCTGTCGAACATACTCCGCTCACAAGCCCCTTTGAGGGCGTTCCATACCGCAAGAATTCTGAGAAACCAGAAATGGGCCCAGCTGACAAATATCCTGGCCGATGAAATCCCTCCACCTGTGCAGGTCAAGTCCATCACGACAGCCGGTCTACTGCTGCAGGATGGAAGATTATTTCCTTCTGCGTGCATCTTCTTAGAGGGAGAAGTTCTCCTTTGGGATGTCCCGCCAACGCTCTGGAAAGGGTGGGACGAAAGCAGATTCAAGGTCTTTGATGTTGTGGTCCCCAAACCCGGTGCGTGCCCTTGGCTAGCCCACGGTTCTTTGAGAAACTTGATTATCATCCTGTACCTTTGTGGTTCGCCAGAAATTTTGTTGATTGGAACGGGAAAATCTGTCAACCCTCTGCCGGCTGCCTTGCGCCAGTATTTAAACAAGCTAGGCATTCAGGTTGATGTTATGGACTCGGTAGAGGACACGTCCCCGTTTTGATCACTGCCCCACTGACTCTGGAGCAACTGCACAGTGGAACGCCTGCACGACATACAACCTACTATCAGAAGAGGGCCGCCGGGTAGCTGCCGCTTTGCTTCCATTGCAGCATCGCCCATGGAAAACTACACCCTCTGAGTCACCTTGAAGATGGCGACTGCTATGTCCCTCGGCTGACAGACTCCGAGTCAGATTGATAGTGCGCTTGCATTTGCCAGATCCTGCCTACCCTGTGTCATGTAGTGCTGACAAAACTGAAAGTATCCGTACTCGTACATTGTACTACAATGAGATGCATCTTCAGACATATGAGGGCGTAAGACTATTTTACTGTCAATCCTTGCCGCCGAGGAAGACGGGTATGAGTGACAATTTGGATGACGGCGACAAGCATCAGCCCC
>QLOZ01013678.1:0-63162 GCA_003314065.1 Lactarius sp. MG50
CTCTTGTGAATCATTGCTCCTCAGGCCTATTGCCTGACTTTGCTTGATTCCCCTTGCCTATGATAAAGGGGAAGGGACTTAAGTTTAAGTGCACTAGAAGCACTCCAGCTAGGGAGAGGTACGCAGACCTCTTGCCACTATCGTGCCCTCAGTCCCCAGCCTCACCAGCCTCGCCTACGCCCCCTCCATCACCGTTGGAGGTACGCCCAGACAGTGGGCATGACATGCAATGCACGCAACAACAACACGCACAACAACAAAGGCATACACAACAACGATGGCACGCACAACAACAACGACCCATGCCACCACCCACATGTGCACCATCCACCACTGCCTCCACACGCAGTGTCCACACACCTCATGTCTGTTTTATTATGTACTTATTTCATGTTACAATGTTTGTAGTAGATAGAATGCTATATAGATTGAAGTTTTGAAGTCTGCAGAACATTGACCAGTCATCGAAAAAATCAATCCCAACTGGTCCATGGACCAGAACTGAACTGAAATGGACCAGTCTCAATAGGTTCAGTCCAGTTATTCAAAATTTCAGCTCTGGTCTCAACCAGTTCCAGTTCTGGTCTAGTCCAAATTAGGTCAAAAAACTGGACCAGACCAGACTTGAAAACACTACACAATGCACACATAACACCCACACACCTGCACAATGCCCACACACCTGCACAATGCCCACACACCTGCACAATGCCCACACACCTGCACAACACCCACATACACACACAATGCATGCATGACACATGCACACCCACCTGTGTGCTCACAGATCACATGCTTGTGGTTGGGGATGCCAGGGGATCATGTACTTATTGTAGTTTCCTCATGTGCCCTTATGGCCATTGTTTTTTTTATAAATATTATTGCTTTTTTTTGCTTCAACCACCCATGGTTTCACAACACTGCAAAAAACCATGACAGAACTGCAGTTAAAAAAAAAACTGTGAACTTTTATAGTTTAACCACACCTGTAACCATTTGGGTGCAGTGTTGACAGGTGCAGGTGTGGTTTCAGGAAATCTCACCTGGGGGTCACCCATGTCACACTCTATGTGGCTGGGGTGCTGGTGGAATGTTCTGGGGTGCATTTGGTGGGTTCAGTGCTGGGGGTCCATACCCTGGTGGGAATACTGCCATAGGGGTTTGTGGCACATGCATGCTGTCATTGATGGTAGGGAGTACTCCCATTGCCATTTTTAGTTTATCAGTTAATGTCATGAAGCGATCAATAAGTGCTTCTAGATCTGGGATTGGGTGATGAGTGTCTTTCAATTGATGGTGGTCATGTGATTTTCTGTTGGTTGGATCTTTCATGATTAAGTGATCAGTGTGGGGTGTATCGGCTTTCCTATAGTGTTGGTCAGTTAGGGATTCGGGAGGCTTGTTCTAATGTTACACCTGAGCACTGGGCATATCATATCAGTCTATCACTGAGTCAAGGCTAGACTCAGACACTGCATGTCTCAGGCTTGAGATCAGATGTAGTGGCAGTCCCCTTAGGCATGCGACCCAGTGACAAGGGTTCATAGGGGAGGTTCAAAGTCAGGCAATCAGCCTGAGGATCTGAGGATGTACAAGATAAGAGGGAAAGCTGGTTAGCCACCAAGGGCCAGAGTGGAGCTCAGTATTGGTACAAAGAGAACAAGCCTAGAGGATATAAGCTACTCTAAGGGCTCTTATATAGGTGAGGGATCACAAGAATGAGAGGCCAAGTCAGGTCACATGCAATAGTATTGTAGTTGAGTCTGGGGTTCAAGTCAGGCAGAGGATGAAAGGAAATGGTAATGGTGGCATATAGGGGTGAAATCATAACAGGGTGCTTGTGACAAAGCAGTTTAGAGCTAAGTCATTACAGTCAACTTAGAGGGATGTGGGAGTGAAGCAAGAGTGCTAAGCACAAGAGGATTCCTTGAAGCAGTGAACTCAAGGGCAGAAGAAGGGAGGGGCAAGGTTAAGTCTCAAATTGCAAAACTAAGTCAAGCTTAGGGCTTAACTAACTGTAAAGTGAGCTCCTTATATAGGGCTCTACAGGGAGTCATG
Organism: Lactarius sp. MG50; assembly: GCA_003314065.1. Taxonomy (NCBI): domain Eukaryota; kingdom Fungi; phylum Basidiomycota; class Agaricomycetes; order Russulales; family Russulaceae; genus Lactarius; species Lactarius sp. MG50. The sequence continues at coordinate 2,059 of QLOZ01013678.1, forward strand.
TGCTACTGCTACCTGAGTCATAATGGTGGTAGGAAGTAGTTCAGGTAAGATCCATGCTAAGTATAGTGGCTAGGAAAGGAGTCAGGAGCTAAGTATAGTAGCCAAGTGACCAAGTGTCACTTGGCATGAGTCATGAGCCAAGACAATCAGTCAGTGCACAACTGTGCATCAGTCAGCAGTCATAAGCACATACAGTAATCAACACAAGTCACCATGGAGTAAGGGTAAGCATAACATGGTAAGCAGATAGAAAAGTTGGTCCAGGCAGTCCAAAGCTAGGATTGTAACAAAAACCCAACTTAGTCCTATCAGACTTGACACTTTGCTAGATGCATAACACCTTTGGTATCACAAATAGCTGTAAACCCTACTCAAATCTATAACAACCCTGATGCAGTCCTTATTGAAGTATTGTATATACCACAAAAACAAGTAAAACCTAGATAGATGTATCATCAACATAGTAGCATTTAAACCTCCCTTCAATGCATCTCTTCCTCATCCTTGGTTCAAGCTTTGCATACTCCTTTACAATTGCTTCATCCAGCTTCAACCAGCTAGGAATTCTATTTAGGCTTTTGATATCAAGATCAATAACCTTTATGTTTTCAGCTTTGATGTCAACTTCATGAGGGTGTAATGGGATGATCAAGGAGCAGTCCTTAAAAGTAGCAGACAGTATGTATGCAAGTATGTGATCATGTAGGTTGAAAGGCTCAAAGCTGAAATACTTTTGATGATTTGAAGACAGAAATCTGTCCACAAACACCTCCCAATCTTCCATGGTAGGCTGCCTAAAGTTAGCATTTGAGAAATCCACATTGCTGCTGCCACCTAAGTCAGTAGACTGGGTACATTTCACTTCAACAAGCTTGGCAAATCCTTCACAGTCCAAGGAGTCAAGAGAATGTTGGAGCTTTGAAATGTGATGCAAAAGGGAAGTATGAAGAAGATGGGGAAGTAAAGAATTGATGAATTTTGCCTTGATAGATGTCAGGGGGGCACCAGCTGGCAATGAGAGACTTTCTTGTGACCATGCCTTCAAGGCTAGCTCCTGCACTTAAATTCATCATCCTGCAAGCACCCAGAGGACATGACAACCTACTTCACTTGGCAGAACTATCTTGCCATGATTGAAGATGCGCATATTGTTAATAGAACCATTGGATTGAATCCAGGAGTCCCAAAGACCCATGAGGGCAGTTTCAAGCCGTTCTTTAGACCCCGAAAATAGATCTAATGGGCAGTAATGTATTGCCGCATTCTTCCCTTCTATCTGTTTCAAATGGGCATGCATGCAAGTCCTGCAGGTCCGAGTCTTGATGGCCATGCTCTCCGGTGATAGGTGAACCGGATTTGGGAGGAACCCCCATTTCGGCTGTCAGGAGAATTGTCATTCAACGCCTCTGGAGGATCGCTGCTATTCACCTTTATTTCTACCACACAGGACAGCGCACCTACGAGATCCGGAGCTAAGACCCCAGTACGCCCAGCGCAATTGACCATACTGATACTCCTCCTTTCCTGGGGCCGCGATGATTCGTGATGGATGGCGAACGCCTCCACCCACTGTGCTTCCAAAGGTACGATCTGGAGGTCCACCAAGTAGGATGGGTTTAGAAGACGGGAAAATAATTTTTGCTGAGATTCTACTGCAAACTTGGGGTTGTCATTGGAGACACAAAGTGGGTTCCCATTTCCCCTGCGAGGGGCTTTACTGAGGCGTAATACCTTCCCGGTCAAGATGGGGTGGCGAGGGCCTTGGTAAGAAAATACAATGGTTGCACCACCTTCCGAAATGTATCTCCATTCAGCTGGAGACGTTTCTGAGAGACAAACAGACATTTAGCTGGTAGTATATGAGTGGCGAGTGGCACTTGTGTTGGCTCGATCCCAATTCGGATGGTGCCGCTAGCCCGGCGTTGCCGCTTGACCTCTCTCAACAACAATTTCCCGCGCGGCAACGAGTTTCCTCCCCTCCCAACTTGCCTTGTACTTTGGTCTCGAAACCACAATGGCCCCGTCGCAGTCATCGGGTTCATCTACAACCTCTGTACAAGTTGGTATGTGATATTTTCTTAATCCGTTACGTTCTTATTCGGCTTCAACTCTCCCAGCGCTGCGCATCAGGCCGGTGACACCGCAGGACGCCATTAACATCCCCGCTCGCTTTCAACGCACCGTCATTCACGCGACCTCTTCTACTTCTGTCTCCATAGATGTGACAGCTTCAGCCCCCACGGCTTCTGGTGCAGGCACCACGACGGCACCACCTTCGCCCTCTCCAGTTGTCAGCTCCAAGAAGCAACACTTTACGTTCGATCAAGTGCATGGACAGGACACTACTCAACATGCCCTCTTCACCTCTACTGCGCAACCCCTCATTTCTCGCTTCCTGGAGGGGTTTAACTGCACCATCCTCGCATATGGTCAAACTAGTTCAGGCAAAACCTTCACTATGACCGGCATTGATCTCGATGGTGATACGTCTGACCCTACAAATGGCATAGGCATCATCCCTCGTGCGGTCTCCTCCATTTTTCAGCGCGCCCGAACCTTCAAGGAGGAACGTGGCGGCGCATGGAGTTATAGTGTCAAAGGATCCTTCATTGAAATATATAATGAAGACCTTGTCGACTTGCTTGGTGACGACGGTACTGGCGTCAAACGCGAAGTACAGATACGCGAGGGAAAGGACGGCTCAATCATCTGGGGTGGACTTCGCGAAGTCCAAGTCAAGAACGCGGCAGAAGTCATGAAGTGAGTAGCACGATATCTGCAGTTCCTGTCGTTCGACGTATTAATTATGGATCAGTCTGATTCGTCAGGGAACTTCTATTCGACGGACGAATGAAACGGAGATGAACGCGCAGTCCTCGCGCTCCCATGCTATTTTTTCCCTTACCCTTGTTCAGAGAAAAAACACAGGGTCGGGCCTACCACCACGTTCTTCTTCACCCCTACCACTCAACGGCCGATCTCCGTCACGCCTAGCTCGTCCAGGTTCCATCCTTGCTGGCTCATCGGGGAACCGCGTCTCTTCACCCACGTTTGGCCGCCCGGGGACACCCAGTATCCCCTCGGCTATGGGACGTACAAGTATGCTTCGGCCAGCGAGTTCGCTTGGGTACCACGACGCGCGAGGGAGCCTCGATGATGAGAACGGTGACTGGGTGACTGTGGTCTCCAAATTCCATTTTGTCGACCTTGCTGGCTCTGAACGCGTGAGAATCGTGCCTCTCATTTGAATTTTACAGACTAACTCTTGACAGCTCAAGCGAACCGCCGCAGCAGGCGATCGTATTAAAGAGGGTATTTCCATCAACAGTGGTTTACTGGCATTGGGCAATGTCATCTCTGCTCTCGGTGACCCTTCACGCGCAAAGTCGCACACCGCCTCCTACGTTCCATATCGCGACTCTAAGCTCACCCGCCTTCTCCAAGACTCTCTCGGTGGAAATGCTCATACCCTCATGATCGCTTGCGTTAGTCCTGCCGAATGGAATGCTGCTGAAACAATCAATACGCTCAAATATGCAAATCGCGCGCGGAACATCAAGAACCGCGCGACGATAAATGAAAAGGAGGAGGGATGGGACGACGTAGAATGGCTTCAGGGTATGGTCACACGACTGCGCAAGGAGCTCAAAGCCATCAAGGACGGAGGCGCACTCACCGGAGAGTTCCCTGGACCCGAAATCAGTCAATCTTCAATCCAGAGTGCAGCATCGAAGAAGATGCTTGCCAACTACAACGAATTGAAAAACAACTACGAAGAGCTTCGCGAGAATTATGTCGCCCGTAATGAGGAGCTCACAAGGCTACGCAAGGAGCACGGCGAGTGGCACCGTTCTTCATCCTCTGGCACTGTTGCAGGAATGAGCAAGTACGAGGAGATCGTTGGGCCCGTCATCGAAGAATACGAGAAGACAATTGGTGCAATGGAGGCAGAGCTGAGTCTGAACCGTGCGGCTCTCAGACTTACAAACGATCTGGTGGAGGAGAAGGAAGAAGAATTGAACCACGTGACGGAGCGGAGAGCTGCAGCTGAACTCTATATTGAGGAGCTGCGCGCCCGATTAGCGAAATTGACAGAGCGGGAAGCTTCGACAGAGGTAAGCTACATCCGTTTGTCTCGGTCGGGTATAACAAACGAATGCACTCAGGCCTACGTTCATGATCTTGAGGAGAAGATGAAACAATATGACGAATCAAGCATCAGTTCAAGTGAATCTATGAGCGATCTCAAACGCGAGCTCTCCCGCTTCAAAGAAGCAGAGTCGCACTCGACCAAATACATAGCGGATCTAGAAATGCGCCTGGCTAAGTCCGACGAGTCCGTCCTTGTCCTTCGTGAACATGTCGAGAAATTGGAACTGGAGTGCGAGCGGCGGCGGGATGAGGCAAGGGTATTGCAGGAACGACTCGAAGCGTTGAAGAAGGACGGCCAGAGTTGGCGGACCGATCTAGAAGAACGCGAGCACAAAGTACACGAGCTCGAAGCGAAGATGGAAGAATGGCAAACGAAGAAAAAGGAAGCAGGCGAAGCATGGGAGCGCCTTGGCGGTGTGGCCGACTCGGTTCAGGCAGAGCGGAAGAGGCTCGAAGTCGACTTAGCTAAGACCTCCAGTTCGGAGAGCAGCTCTCTCTCTGTGGCCTCAACTCCAAGGGAACCAGAACTTGTGCTCGAGAATCAGCTCGTGGCACTCCAGCAAGCACACACCGCCACGCTCGCCGACCTATCCTCTGTTACGGCAAAATACCGTGATGCCCTCCGCGAGATTTCAGATCTTGCTGCCCAAATACAGGAGGCAAAGCTTAGCAATGCCACTTTCGCTGATTCACCGGAGCGATCCGTAGATTTAAGCTCGCATAGGCGGAAGATGACCGGGGGCCGACTGAAGGAAAGCAATGAGTCTTCACTCAACAGTGCAGGTAGACGCCATTTTTTCCGCCAGGCGGCCTCAACGGAATCCCTGCATTCGAGGCAAGACCCTTTGACTAGCATCGCCTAATGTGTTCTAAGTAGTCACTTGACAGGTCGCTCTCACAGTCGGTTTCGCTATCGCAGGAATTATCATCAGCGCGTTCACGCAAAACGTCATTCTCAAGCCATGGGACGAGTAGTCCCACGCAGTCTCCACACCGACCCAATCTCTCAATATCCCTTCCCACTGTCGGCGTTTCTCCCAATGAGCGGTCAGCCGCGAGCCTCGAAAAGGAGATCATGCGCCTGCAGGACGTGCTCAAGGAGCGCGAGCAAGAGATCGCTCACCTCGAGATCTCCTTGAAGGAGAAGGAAACGGTCGCACCCACGACGTCAAGCCTGCAGGAAGCGACTAGTACACGCACTGTCGACGGCTTGGAGAATTCCTCGGTATTTTTGTCACCAAGAACAATCAATCAATTCGATGAGATCAAAACGGTTTTGCAACAAGGATCCGGATCGGACGGCGCGGATATAACGAGCAACTCCGAATCCGACGAATCTTTGGATCGTCTTAACGAACTTATGCGGTGTGTAACTACTATACAACCTGCCCGAGACAATTCCTCACCCTTCTCACAGGGCAATGGCCCAAAAGGAATCCCAGCACCGCGAGATTGTTGAAGCACTTAACGAAGAGCTGAGGCAACTTCGACGCCAACACGATGAGCTGACTGCGTTATCGAGCAACCAGGTGCATCATATCTCACAGACGGAATGAGTGGAGATACTTATCTCTATATCTAGACCATCAACATGTCCAACGAGCTCGGTAGTTTACGTAGCAAGCACGAAGATAGCCTTGCGCGGCTTGAGGAGGTTGAACTGCGGAGAACCGAACTGCAGAAGGCCCTCGAGAAGGCCGAGGACGACCACACCCACGCAGTAGAACAACTTCGCTTGGATCACGAGCAACTACTGTGCGCCAAGGAGAAGGAAGTCGATGAGCTTGTCGCGCGCCTCAACGAAGAGCATGCATCGTCTTTGGCTGCCCTCACCGACCAATTACGCGAAGCGTCCTTTGCGCTAGAAAAGGCACACAAAGATCACACCGATGCATTCGGCCGTCTGAAGGCCGAGCACGAGCACGAGCTACGTTACCGTCTTGACGAAGCTAGTGCTGCGCTTGCGAAGACCCGAGAAGAACACCAAACTGTTCTTCGCGAGACTAATGCCAGGCATGAGGAAATCTTGAAGCAGAAAGACGACGAAATGGCAGCATCTCTTGCAAGGACCGAGGAGGAGTACTACAACGGACTTGTCAGGCTCAGGACCGAGCATGCCGCAGTTTTAGAGCAGCAAACAGTACACGCAAAAATAACGTTGGAAAGACTACGCGAGGATCACGTCGCCGAGCTTCGAATCTCTGAACTAGCTCGAGAGGGATTACTCTCCGAATCACAATTTGCGCAAGCTAACGCCATCAAAGACATTCGAAACGAGCATGCCGCTACCCTTGCCAAGAAGGAAGCTGCCTTCGTGGATGACCTTGAGAAGCTTAAATCAATGCACGCTGCCGCTCTCTCCAAGGCTCAGGAGGAGGCTAGGAAGGAATTGGAGCGAGTTCAGCAAGCGCTGGTCAAGGCTCACGAAGAGTACAAGGAGTTGAGCTTACGGTCACGCGAACAATCTGAAGCTTCGCTGTTGGCTTTAAGAGAGCAACAAACAGCTATTCTCAAGGAGGTCGAGTCGGGACACCAGCGAGATACCGCGGCTTTGAAGGCTTCGCATCAAAAAGCTATGACCACCCTCATTTCCCAAGCAGAGCAGGATCGCGTCTCCCTGCAACAATGCCACGCAGAAGAACTAGCAGGGCTTCGCAAACCTCACGAGGAAGCCTTCGCTGAGCTCGCCACCTGCCTCAAAACCCAGTATGACAAGGCTATGCAAGACGCCCTCGCCAAGGCCGAGCACGAACGCTCCTTGTTGGCCAAGACTCACGAAGAGGAGACCACGGCTTACCGCATAGAACATGAAAAAGCTATCTCATCGGAGATTCAGGAACTCCAGGCGAAACACGAGGACGAAATCAAGGAAGCTCTGGCCAAGGCCCAGGAAGAGCGCACCGGCCTCATCCGGAATCATAGTGAACAGGTGGCTGCTCTCGAGCTTGAACATGCGAGAATTTTAGGTGACCTCAATGCCGCTCTTTTCGCAGAGCGTGAGAGCCATCACAACGCGCTGGAGGCTGCGAGACAGCAGACGGAACAGCTCTTCACCGCGGAGAAGGAGCGCCTCGGGGAGAAGATTGAAGAACTCGAGAGGAAGCACCAGCAGGAACGTGAATCAGCTGACAAGAGCCGCGAGCTACTCGTGGAAGAGTTAGCCTCTCATAAGGCGGCGGCCGAAGAGCACCTGCTCGCTCGCGAACAAACCCGCAATGCGCATGAGACTGCCCTAACCAAACAGTCCGAAATTATCACGAGTCTGCACCAGGATCTATCAGAGGCGCACAACGAGCGGGAGGAGCTGGCGAAAGAAGTCGAATTACTCAAGGCCCAGTTAGGAACCACCCATAGTGAGCCAACCGACTTGTTAAAACAGACGTCCAATCGAGACTCGTTGGTGGACGAATTAGAGAAGCATCGTTCAGTCCTGGCAGAACTGCAACATAACCTCCAGTGTGTCAAGGATGAAAAGGACGCGATTCAAGAGGAGAAAGCCAAACAAGAAAGCATAATGAGGGACCTGCAAGCCCAGCTGGCCCGAATCCCGACCAGTCGTAATGCACCTCCTTCACCTACCTCTCCTATTCGGACCCCCCAAGAGCGTGCACTTTCGTCGTATAATCGCGTTAACGGCCTCCCCACTAAACTCCCTCCCCCGACCCCCCCACCTTCCGTACCCCCGCCTCCTGCCCCGAAGGGAACCTCATCCCTGGCCCATCAGCTGTCAACATCCTCCGCCACGTCCTCTGCTGCATTATCCCCGTCCTACTCGCGGGATTCGGACATTAACTCGCCTGCAACCTCTGTTACACCGTCTGCCACCAATGGCTACGCATCGACGGTAGTCGCGGATGTGCTCCAGGACCGAACCAAGCAGATGGAAGAGCAGGAAGCCATTATCAAGACGTTGAACAAACAACTGACGCACTGCGAGGCCGATTTGCAAGCTCACATGGAATTGGTTAGCAGCTTGGAAACCTCCCTGAGCGACTCTGAGAAAAATCGTGAGTCTTGGTCATTCACAGCCCATGCTTCTCTAACCTTTGTTTCCAGTCCGCAAAGCCCGTATGCAGGCTACAGAACTTGCTCGCGAGCGCGACAACCTCAATAGCCAGGTAGAGAGCCTCCGAAGCGAGTTAGCAGAAGCTAAGCGTGAGGTCACGTTGGTCCGCCGGTCTGTTGTTGAAGAGAAACAATCCCTTGAACAACGTCTTGACGAAGAGCGCAGAGCCAAAGAACGGGTCCGCCATCAACTAGACGCCCGCATGGACGAACTCTCGAAACGGAAGTCCAAGTTTGTGTGCATATAGATTCGCATGAATGTACAATTATGTTACTTTTCGATATTTTCGCTCTACTCCGTCCCTTCCCCCAAGGCGTATATTCCCCCTCTGTCGTCGTGAAGTCGGTACGCCCATCTTAATTATCATGGCACCAGTCTCGCTCCCATTCCCTTCTCTTTGGTCTGTCAGCCCTTGGTACTTTACATGTCAGATATCATACCCGCGCTTGCGCGTGTCCCCATTCAAATGCCGTCCTATATCTTTGGTCACATTGTCTCTTTCAAACGTTTTACCTATTGCAATTCGCAGCGCGATCTAGTTAGTAGATCGGATCATGCGGTATCCGAACCTGGGTCACGGTATATGGATAATAGATATATATTATGCATCTCAGACCGTGACCGTGTCAACGAGTGAACCGGTGAACTTAGGCGCTTACTTGACAGTGGCCTTGCAAGCTGAGGCGCAGATCCCGTACGACCTTTTGCAGCTGCTTGTCATGAATCCCCTATGTCGTACCCCCGCCTTTGCTATCCGGACACTACAGATGTATGGCCGCCCCTCTGCTTCCTGGGTTCGATGGTCGAGCACGGATGTACAAATGCCGTCTAGAATACTACCAAGTTTCTCGCTTGAAGGAAAAGTCAGTTGTGTCATCCTCTGCCAAAAGAGACGCTGTATGTAGTAACAGGTTTGCCTTGTCACTGGAGCTGCTCGGGGACTTGGGAATGAGTTTTGTCGTGCTTTCATGCGCTCGTTCGTCTTCAATTGGGCTCTTGAACTAACCAAGACAAACTGAGGCTTAAACAAAGGGGCTGTACATCCCTCGCCCTCCTCGATCTAAAGCAGTCGGAAGTAAAGACGGCCGCTGAAGAACTGTCCGAATTTGCAGGCACGTCTCCGTAAAGTGCATTACTCCTGCCATGAGAATGGATTTTTTTATGTCCTTGAAGGTACTGAACACCTGAGGCCCGATGCTCTGAAGATTGTTGGCCTCGAGTGCGATGTGTCTTCAGAGGTATCCATAGGCAAGGCCTTTACGAGAACACTTGAGGTATTTGGGCGTGTGGACGCAGTCGTTGCATCTGCTGGTGAGCCTGTTCGCCACCCCCACCTGGCTATACGCAGTGATATTGGGCCACCTAGGCATCGTTGAAAATTACTCCGCACTCAAGTGCGCCGCTTTATTTTTTATCTCTAGAGATTGCTCCATGTTACGCGCCACCTAGCTACCCATCTGATCGCATGAAGCGTTTGTATGACATCAATGTCCACGGCGCTTTTTTCACAGCACGCGAAGCTGCAAAATACATGATCCCACAAGGTGGGGGTAGCATCATCCTGGTAGCTAGCATGAGTGCCAACGTGTGTATACCTATCTCTCTTATTTACATCCACCGTTCTGAGTTGTATTGTCAGATCATCAACATCCCTCAGGTAACCCCGTCACCCTCACAATCCCTGAATTATTTTGACCTTGACCTACGAAGCTGCAAACCCCGTATAATGCATCGAAAGCAGGTATGTCACGCTCGACTGGCTTTAATTCGCAAGAGATACTGACTGATCGTAGCTGTGAAACACATGGCGTCAAGCCTTGCCATAGAGTGGGCAAAGAAGGGTGTGCGCGTGAACGCATTAAGGCATGAGTCTTCTTTATGCACGGTTACTTCTGTCAATATTGCCGCGCTTTAGCCCCGGCTATATGATGACCAAACTGACGCGAACAATACTATCGAATAACCCGGAACTCAAGGTGACATTGCTTCTCCACAGCCCATTTTTGCAACCTCATGCAACTGTCAGAAAACGTGGGAAAGTTTGACGCCCCTGGGAAGGGTATGGAAATTGATGTACCTTCTGGCGTTGGAGAGCAGTCCTGACCAAGATTCTTTTAGATGGGAGAGCCGGAAGAGTTGGACGTTAGTCGTTTCTAAGCTAGGCCATGGTTGATTGAACTCACCTTTGAACGCAGGGTGCCATAGTTTTCCTCGCGAGTGATGCGTCTCGATTCATGACAGGGTCAGAGGTGCGAATCGATGGAGGTTATTGTTCTACCTAATTCTCTTGTACGGCGTCAAACCAGTCCGCGAAAATCGCCCTTTTTCCTTTTTGAGTGATACCGTCGGCTTCTTCTCAAGGCAATGGCCGTTCCTGGCTCCACAAGTTCACGCCGCGTTGCCGCACTTCATGCTATAGAACATTTTTGTATATATATCCTCTTCCCGTCCCCCCTTCACCTTTCATTGATAACCTTCTCTTACTGCCCCTATGAGTGCTGTAGCAGGTCCGCCTTCACGTCCTGTCCAGTCACAGCCAAATCAACAACTCGTTCCACCATGGGAGTTCACGCGACGTAAACGTTGGGCAGATCTTCTAATCACCGAGTTGAGCGAGGCCATCCTGCTCGTCCTCTCACCCGCACGTAAGGTCCTTTTCTGCAACCCAGCCGTGCGCGAGATATTAGGTTGGCAGGACGAGGATTTGATAGACAGGGATTTGACAGATCTCGTAAACGGTCTGTAGTTATCTCACTCGATCGTCACCGCCGTCCAGCTGATCTGCTAGCACGTGGACCCAAGTGAACGACAGGCCTAGTTTCTGCACGACATACGCTCAATCCATCGAATATCGTGAAGAGTTACACTTCTATGCGCGGTTGCGCTGTAAATCTGATTCCTCCTTCGCTCACATGGCGATGACTTCTCCGCCCTCCACCAAAGAGGTCCTCCTCGAGATCATCGGGTACCCGCATTTTGTCCCAGGAGAAAACGCGTGCAGGTGCTTTTTTGCGGTTGCCAAACCATTCCCGAGTCGAAATACGGCGATGTGAGTGCTCGTAGCTTAACTTGGTACGTTTGGCCTTGAGAACGAACATGGGGCCGCACTGTGACAGGTTAAACACGTTGTTGGAACTTAAAGTCGAGAACGAGCGTCTGCAACAGTATATAAGAGTACTTCGTGCTCATTCTCAGCAGATTTCGGCGGGACAGGTCATCCAACACCTGGGACCGTACGCCGGTGACGATGTGTCAGCGCAGCTTGCAGCTAACCTGGGGTTACCTGCACGGTTAACGCTCAGTGGAGATTCGTCGCGACAACACTATTCCTCCATCCCGCATGGGTACGAGGCTGGTAGCTTTCCTGCCATCACCGTACTCGAAGATGACGGGGACTCCGAACCTCGAAGAAAAAAGGCAAATCGTCTTGTAACCCAATCTGAGGGTGGTACTAACATATCATATTTTCTTTCCAGCTCAAAAAGTCATTAGGTGGCGAGCAGTATATATGCAATACTTGCGGCCGCACTGACTCCCCGGAATGGCGAAAGGTGGACTTGTCACGTTGCCTCAGCGCGTGCCTGTTGATCACTCTGTGCTTGTAGGGTCCCCGTGGTCCAAAAACCTTATGCAACGCCTGTGGCCTTCGATGGGCAAAGAAGGTGCGCAAATTCGAGGAGGCAGCCGAGGCAGGCGATACGAATCAGGTTCCACTCGACGACACTGTACCCCCTTAGTCTGGTTTTTATCTCACCTGCCCTTCTGCCTTTGTGGGGCATTTCTTGATGCACGACACACGATACTTGCCACATATCTTACATCCTTCAATTCATCCACCACCATCTGCATTATCCAACGGCGAGGAAGATCACACGTATGTGTGGAAAACATGGATATTGAACAGTAAGCGCAGAGGTAAAGACACAGGGTGAAGGTAAGATGCAGATGTAGAGTAGAACAACCATTAAACATCTCCCCGATCTTTCCAGGCGTCGGTAGGATAAACAAATGTCCAGTTTCTCGGCGATCAGCAGCAGCCACCCGACTGAGCTTGTTGTACGTTCTGACCAGGAGTAATCGTTGATGACTTGCCCGTACCGGGTGCTGACGGGGTAGAACCCATACTAAGAGAAAATATTAGCACGAAGGAGAAATGAACTCGGACCAAGCTCACCGGTCTTTAATCTGCTTCGCCATAGTTAGGAAGGCTTGTTCGACATTTGTCGCATTCTTCGCGGAGGTCTCAAGGAAGGGGATGGAAAGCTGATCGGCAAATTCCTACGTATTCGGTGCATCGACTGAGCGTTGAATGGGATAAACAGCTATGGACGGACCTTCGCGACACCATATTCCACGACCTTCTTGCTGGTGAGATCAGACTTGTTGCCAACAAGTAACTTATTCACACCCTCAGAAGCGTAGCGGTCGATTTCCTGCAACCATTGCTTCACGTTGGTGAATGTGTCTAGTAAAAGGGTAGGAGCCGAGGTTGCAGACGGTCAGAGTCAAAGAGCACTAACCGTTGTCGGTGACATCATAGACAACAATAATACCGTGTGCCCCACGGTAGTAAGACGAGGTGATAGTACGGAAACGTTCTTGTCCTAGAAGCGAAGGCATTTATGGCAAGCCGGATAATACAAGGGCAGTGTTGTGTTACCTGCGGTATCCCACTGAATGAGAAGTAAGGCAAAGTCAGTTTACGGGGTCCTGATAAAGGAGCAGGGCATGGATAAGAGCGACAAAGTGAAGCTGCAGGAACGGGCGACGAGTGTGCCACGACGCGGAGCGCTAGGGAAGGGTAGGGAATTATGCACTCACAATTTGAAGCTTGACCGTCTTGCCCTCGAGCTCAATAGTGCGAATCTTAAAGTCGACGCCAATTGTAGATATGTAGCTTTCTGTATAGGTATCGTCTGCGAAACGGAGGAGGAGGCAAGACTGGAGGCGATGTCGGTCAATTTACAGGGTTTGAGATAATTGGAAAGCCAAACCTTCCCAACACCGGAATCACCGATGAGAAGGAGTTTGAATAGGTAGTCGTACTCGCTGGTGTGCATGTCGAGGATGAAAGATGATGGAGGTAGTGAAAAGCAAGGCTGAGTGGTGAGCCGTCGTCTAGTCGAGTCGAGTTGAGGGGAGAGCCGTGTCGCAGTTGTTGTGACACGAATATGTCACGTTTCCTTCGTCAAGCCCGGCGGCTTATTATTACTGAGTCACTAGGTACTACTAAAACTCGTCAGTTTCTGCCAGTGATTCTCTCAACATGGCATAGAACTAATCGTGGCATCCTTGGATTATCGCTCCCGGCGACAGTGATGATTCCCCACTGGCAGACCGCGGGAATAACCCATTTGGAGAACATTCTCCCCTACGTTCAAGTTGACGATGCCCGTCACTTGATCTTTCATCTTGGCACAACCTTTGGGACTCATAGTACTCATTCCTTAGTTGTTTGCTTGATCCTTCTCCTGCCGACGATCCCAGAAACTTTACCTATACGTGTCTATCAAGGCTCTGGCCTGCTTAAAGGAAGCTCCCACCCTACGACACACCATCTTGTGAATAATAGTACTGTTTTCTCTGCAGAGTTGCAGTCATGGGTTCCCGGTTCTTCCACACCCATCGATTCTCCGATCCCGGTATAACGTTCGTGTCGAACCCATCCACAGATGTACAAGTGTTTTTGGGGTGCCAGAAGCGGGGATAGGATATGGCAGATTAGATGCAGCCATGGGGGGAGTGTCAACTTCGTCCTCGATGATACTGGCGCAACCAGAGAGTGTACATAGTCGATGCAGCGGATTTAAGCTAGCGAGAAGATGCTGTCGGATACCAGAGGGGCGCCGGGGGTCTACAAGAGAGTAATAACTGTATTGTTCGGGTATTGTTGAAGTAATGATGATTGATTTTGCACACATTATAATAAAGGTGAAGTCCGGTGATTCAAGTACTGGGGACTACTTCCCTTCGTGTATGTTTCGCCACACATTTGGGTCATTCCTCGCATTTCATTGACGAGTGTGAATGTTTACGGTACTCATTGCGACGCCACTGCCACCTGAGCGGCGTTCATTGGTCTGCTCAGCATTATAAACGCTACGGAGGCTTTTACGCTCTTCCAACGCGAGCGCAGCCAAATACCCGCGTATTTCCATGGATGAACATGCTAGGTTCGTAATTCGTCGTAGCATGCACGACTTCCTCGGGCCCGGCTTGATCTGCGCCATCATGGTGGTTTTGTTCCGATATGGTGGGTCCACTGTACAACCGGTCGAGAATTGGAAGCTTCGCAGGCTCTCTGACATGTAGATGGGAAGGTATGACGAGAGTGATGCATAGGCGCGAATTCAAACTCGTAAAAATAGTCAGCGAATGTTACTTTACATATCCACATGAGAACCAGCAGGCACTCGCTGCATAACGAAAAAACTAGTGATACATAGTATCAGCGTGGGAGGACAGCAACCAACAGAAAAATGGAAGTAAGGAGGGGGATCAAAATCTTCAGTAGCCACGCGGAGGGCTGTCGTAAGATGGCTGATAACCCATTTGGTGCGGGCTTTGGTATGGATGCTCCATTCCTTGCTGGTAAGAGCCCCACCCCCCGTTGCCTGCTGGTAGGGCCGGTTCCCACCTAAAGACATCTCCGAATCAGAGAAGATTAATGATAAATTTGTACTTCAAGGCTCACCCATTCTGAATTGGAACGTGCCAGTTACACGTAGAGCATATCCAGATGTGGTTCTTCTTGAACGGGATGAGGCGCACGAAGAAAAAAGAGAACCACATGCGGGAGGTAGCGTGTACGACGGTTACTGTGTGAGGGGGGGTATGAACAATTGAGTGGTTAAGCGGGTAAGAGGAGTACCATTGTGGCATTTGGGACAGACGCGAGGGGTGCTGTCGATTACCTTGACCTTGTCTGGAAAACCAACTGTGGAAAGTAATGAATGAAAAGGGGTTAAGAGGGGAGAATGGCTACGTACAGAGGAGAGGGATGAAGACTAAGAGAAAATAAATATAAACGAGAACAGAATAAGCAGGGGGGATCGTGAAAGCTCACAGAACATTATGGCTGGTGATTGTTGTTCGGGCAGAAGTCTGAAGTCTGAGTCTGGTCTGACTGTCCCTAATGCAGTCACCTCACGCGGAAGAATCAAACCGATCGCTCGGTTCGCAACTGATCGAGATGTGCAACTCTCTCCTATATGATGCATGATGGATGCAAGACGACTTCGACGCGACACGGATGGACAACATGCACTACAGACAAATAAAGATATCTATGTATGGCAAGCAGATTGGTTAAAGGTGAGATGCAGCGGAATAATAGATCGAGTCGAAAGTTGACGAAACGAGAAGCAGTGTATATGACAAGTAACAATGTCCGATCAAGTGTCCGGGGGACTAGTGCAACTATTTGATTCATGTCAAGCGCTCACTAGAAGAAAGAAGAGGAGAGTGAAAACGTGTGATCAAGA
This sequence comes from Lactarius sp. MG50, assembly GCA_003314065.1. Taxonomy (NCBI): domain Eukaryota; kingdom Fungi; phylum Basidiomycota; class Agaricomycetes; order Russulales; family Russulaceae; genus Lactarius; species Lactarius sp. MG50. The sequence continues at coordinate 17,761 of QLOZ01013678.1, forward strand.
GTGGGGCCCGTGTGGAGCGCGGACGGCGATGCTCCACCGATCGGATAGACGACGGAGCTCGTATCAAAGAACGAAGATGGACTCGGCTGACTAAAAGCTGTGTCCACGTCTTCTTGCATAGTGCTGTGCGGCGTTGGGCTAGAAGACAGTATAGACGAGCTCAGGGAGCGAACCTGTGCCACGCTCGAGCTAGAATGAGTGCTCGTCAGGGCAGACAGACCGCCACCCGAAGGTGGAGGTGTGAAGGTGTAGTGGCCAGCGTCGGAGTAAGGGTAGAACATGAGCGGCGGGGAATGGCGTTGCGCATCAGACTTGATCCCTGACGAGATCTGCGCGAATGGCGTGGGTCCCTGAGCTAATGTGAAAAAGGGTGGGGACCCGTTTGAGGAAACCAGTGTGGACGAAGGTGAGCCCCCCGTCGATCCTGAAACGAGAGGGCCGTCAACGGGCGAATGAGGACCTGATGAGGGTGCAGAAAGCGGTGAAGCCCAGCTGCTGTCCTCCGTGCAGGCTGTAGTTGGAGCTGACGTGTCCAAACCAGGAAGCCCAGGAGTTGAGGATAAGGACGGGATAGATAAGGGGGGAGGATGGGGACGCTGGGAATGAGTGCGTAGAAATTGTGTCCCAGCGGGCTGGAGCTCAAAAACGGGAGTGGTCAGGGTGGGTGAAATGGAAGTGCATGGCCTTGTACTCGATCCTTTACGAGACTCCCAGACCATCCGGACAGTTTTTTCCCTTTCTTCGCCCTTAGAGAATGCCCACCTCATTTGACGCAAGGACTGTAAGCAGGTTTGAACATCTTCGTCTGAACCTCCTTCACCGGCGAGTAGGAATCCTGCAAAAAAGCATCCGTCTCGCACCAAAGAGGCGTCATATTCGAAAAATGGGGTGCCCAGATGCTGGCGAATGATAAGGACGACCCGTTGGACAACCTCGTGACACCGGGCGTCAGCAATTTTCAGTAGACGAGTAGCCGCATCGAGCGGCGCACTCCGCGGACTCGAACTGGGGAGCGCGATACTGAGACTTCTGTCACAGCTCGGATGGACGACTGTCCGCTGCTTGAGTGCTTCGCGTATTACATTTACTGCCATCAACCATCAACACTTCAGTGTCGAGGCATCGAAAGAACTGGTTACTTACGGCACTCGAAAATGAAGATCTACGAAAGGAAGGGTTTAATAAAGAGGGTCCAGAAGTAAAACAAGCCGACACACCTGCCATCCGTGGATATACCGATCGACATCCTCTTCATGGACATTCCCTGAAGTGCCTAGCATGCGCAGATTGTCGAAATCTTTCCATAACTTTTCAAGGGCATCCCAGACTTCATGTAAACTCTTCTCGTCAATCTCATTTTGTTGCCGAGCCTTGGGGCCAGTCAAGGCCGCATGCACTTTCCGGCAAGCCGAAGCCAGCTCAAGCGGGACCATAGCGTAGCGATATGTGAACTCGTAAGCGACAGTAGAAGTGCGGGTCATCGCATCACAATTGAGCGCGGGTAAAGTTTTCTGGAACGATGCGAGGTCGTCGTCCGAGCTGTCGAAACGAGTGAGCTTCTAAAACCAGTGGTGCTTGAATCCTGGACCTACATGAGTAGGCGACCACCGCGGAGACCGCTGGTGACACCTTCTACAATATGCGAATACCAAAAAAGCCGCGCGCGGACAAGAATATCAACAGCCTGGCCTTGACCACTCCCAACGGAAGAAACTGACGCCAAGCTACAAAGGGTGAACACTTGGCTAACCATTGCTTCGTACATGACGAGTCGTTCCATGGGAGATTGGATCTCTAAATGGATGCATGGATAAGATAGTAAGATATCGAAGCCGAGTCATGGACAGACCTTGTGTTAAAGGCAGCAAAAGGTGCAGAGCACGGACACCATCCCAGGTAGGTTTCCTCAGGATACCGTGGATGTCGATCAAGTGGAGCATCTCCCGGACCATTTCATTGGTAGCTTCGCGACGGTTACGAATAGCGGCTTCGCCGTGATGAAGCTCCTCAATGCCGTATTCATTCACGCCGAAGCTTGCGGCCCACACGGCAAGCAACATCGCAATGAGCTGGCCCGGAACGCCAAGTGCATTGCAATTGCCCTTGCTAAATTCGAAGAAACGTGCACAGAACTCAGAGGGGTCAATGATAGGATCTGAAAAAAAGGATGGGAATTGAGTGCAAGGGTAGGTGAACAGATGTTGAATGACTGACGTTGGATATGGAATCTACGGAAGAAAGCGGACGAGAAAAACTCTGGTTTGAGTTTGGGAATGAAACCAGGAGACAAGGATGGGGCCGTGAAGAGGCCTCCATCCTCGTCAATAGATTTGCCATAGACGGCTCTGCGTCGATGCTTGAACAAACGGACGGACGACGATGACGGAATACGTGTAGACGTACTCGACCTGCTGAAGACGGCGACCACGCCTGAGTAGTTTGACGGCCTTTACTTCGGCAAACTCGTCACTATATCGGAGCGGGAGAGTCAATAATGGAAGCCCCGGGGCAGATTGGGACTGAGGAATACAAACACGCATTTCAGTCCGCGCTCTTTGCAGTTCGAACACTGTGGCTGTGTGCCTGTGCTCGAAAAAGGCAGGTCTTTCAGATCACAACGAACTCTATTTCCAAGAATGAACACAAGGCACAAGAAATGTGCATGGCAGTGCGGGGTGATTACCTTCTCATGCGACAAGCCCCACATGCTGAGAACTGTTGGCGAGAAGACTTTGGCTGTGAAGATGTACGACGAGTAGTGGAAGAAGGATAGGGAGGACTAGCGGAGCCTGGACTCCTAGGGACGGACGCAGACTTGAGAGGCATGGGAAGGCAGAGATGGGGACTGGAGTGGGAGGGAGGGTTCAGAGGGGACGATGGAGTGGGAGGAGGAGAACAAGGGAGGATATTTGAAGGTTTTGGGATGAATGAAGAAGGAAGACGTGGGCTCGGAAAGGGAGCTCAACGTTTGCCGTCGACGGTTTCTTGGAAATGTACGTGTACGCACGCCTGCGTCTATGTTCATGTCCACGTCCATATGTCTTTATCTCCTTAAGCTTCCTCTGTCTCGGTGCCCGTCATGGAGTGTCCTGGCGCTGGCCGGACCCCCATGCGTTCAGAGGTCCACTTGATGTCGTAATTCGTTCAACCTGTCGTTTCCCTGTTCCTCGGCTCGCTGCATGTCCACTCGTACGGGAAGATCCTACCTACTTGATACATCCAAATCCACACGCACAGTAACATGCACGTCGAGTTTATCTGCTTTCCTTCAAAAGGTATTCGGGCCCCACGTTCCTTCTTCCCCCGACATGTTCCCGTGATCATGTTTGAGAGACTATCCCCTTATCCCTTCTCAAATCTGGGCATATGTGTCCTCACTTGAATGTTTCCCGGTATACGACGGACCCCAAACGCTCGCATGCATGCACCCTTCCAACTACACACGTACCCCTCAAATTCCTTTGTTCTCACTGCCCTTTCGTCATTTAGGTAGTTAAATGGGTCGGGCATGTCAACGTCTGACAAAAATAAAATAGGTTATCCCTACAGGCTGCCAAACCGGCGCCGCTGTAAGCGGAGATTGGTGTGCGCATCACCTAATGCCTTTATGACATATTCCCCCCAAGTCTCTCGAGACCTCCCGCCTTATTGATGGCCCGGCGTATCTCTCCCCCCGTCCGCTGATCAGGATTAAGCCTGCGATCTCGCGCCATGGCTTCCACGTCGTGGCCATATTTCGATATCAGTTTTTGCAAAAATGACACCTCACCCTTGGAGGAGAATCTCAGAACATTCGCAGACACGTCCGGGAGTGCTTCCAAAAACGATTTGAATGAGACAGCGGCGAAAAATGATTCCATGGCAAGTCAGGTCAAAACGGTTATCTCCAGAAGCAACCAGCGTTCCGTACACACCTCCAATTAGTTCGGTTTTTGGCTTTTCAGCGCCAAATGTCCGACCTAACAACACCCAACTTTGGCTCTCCGGGGTAAGAGCAGCCGCCGCCGTTTCAACAGGACCCAGCCCATGGGTGGTAGGTGGGGACGGATCAGCATAATCATTGGTTTCAACGGCTATAATCAAGCCGGCTTCATCCCTGACAATACGTCCTAAGCCCTTCGCCAAGCCATTTGGAAGAGTAGGGTCACTCCCGCTGTTCATGAACGATGGTGGGTCCGAGCCATTAATGGAGGTAGCCCCATTCTCTCCTGTTCGTGCTTCTGTGACAGATGCGGAACGCTCCGCGCCCCCAGATGCCCTTGGGTTCAAAGAGACGGCCAGACCCAGCGCTGCGTAACTAGAAGAAAGGACCGTCGCAAGTGACTTATCATTATCAAACATTCCATGTCACGGATTGTGTATACCTACTTTTGTCGGACGGTTTTATGTTTGTCCCATGCTTCCTGTAACCCTTTTGGACCGCGAATGGCTTGATGAGTGTCAAAAATCAAAATCGGAGTCGATAGAGCGGACATCTCGATAATAAAAAAAAGCCTAACGCACGAGGCTGCTTCTTGAGGAGCTTCTTCGCTTGCCTCAAATGATGTACCGGTTTGTGAGAGGAGCGAGCTTTGCGACGTTGCCGAGGATTCGCCATGAACCTGGCTCTGGGGTGCAGAAGAAGGCAACGGGCGACTAGCAAAGTCTAATGACCTGGCGGACGTAGAAGCAAAACAAAGGAATGGAGGTTCCGAGGACACAGGCGCAGGCGCAGGTCCATAAGGTGAGAGATCCGAATCCCGGTCTCAGCCGGTTCGCCGGTTGCCAGCCCCACGGCCTCCGTTTTTCTCCGTTCGTGCTGTTTATCGTACTCACGCTCACGACAGACTCTCCGACCTCACAACCATGTCCCGTCTTCTCCTCTATCCGACTCCCGCAACCCGTAGACTAGGAAGTTTCACACTTGATGCATGTCCTTCCATTCCTTTCCTCTACCACATATTCACAATTTTGTAGACTGCAAAGTCTTGGTCAGGTAGTTTCGCTGTTTGGGGCACAGGAGCTGGCACGGCCCTTCTTTTCGTATGGACCTGTAGCCCTTGTTGCACATTATTCTTGCTGAACGATCTTTCTCTAGCTTCTTTCTGTGACTCCCAAGGTAAAAAACACCCTACTTCTCAAGGTGCCGGTGGTGTGTCATTTGCCTTGCCTTATTAATTTCCTTCCGACCTATGCCCCGCTGCAGCTCAGCAGCTACTACGAGGACAAGACCCCTACTTCTGACAAGCCATTCTAAGTTGCTACTTTGGAAACATAGAACATGGGAACGTGTATTAGATGGATTAATTAACGTTCTTTCCCCACGCGTCATGCCTCCGCGGTGTGACGGAGGAGAGCCCGCTGAATCGTTCAAAGTTTTGACGGCATCTCTGCTTCCGTTTCCGAACCTTCCGTCAGATTGATGCCCAATTTATCCCCCAAAGTTCTGAGGGCGGTGACCGCGCCACCTATCGGCACATCTATCAACGCATGTTATGTATCAGACGTTGGATTGTTCAGCCGGAGAAAAAAAGCAGTTCTGACGTATAGTTTCCATTCCAAGCTCCTGTGCGGTTTTGAGATTTCTGTGGGATGTCAAACTCCGTCAACCACGGCAACATACGGGTTGGCAAAGGAAATATAGCACTTACGGACCCAGATCATCTAGAAAGACAGCTTCGTGCGGCCGGATATGATTCCTTTCACAGGCCAGGAGGTAGAACCGGTGCTCTGGCTTCCTGGAAGCACAGAGCGGAGATTAGCGTGCCTTAGTTGGGCCTATCACGTCTACCTGTCAAATAGTGAGTCGCCCTACCTCATTCCCACTTGGCTCGAATCGACGAAATCGTCAAATAGCTGACGAATGTGTGGCGGGACTGCGCCTCTTTCCCACCCAAGAAATCTGAGTTCTGACTCGAGAGTGACATCGGGGTATCGTTCTAGGTGTCGGGAGTCGATGCCGAGGAAGGTTGCATCGATTTTCGAGTAATTATTCGTGAGAGCGATGAGACGCCAGTACTTTGCCGCTAAGGAAATTGTAGGAAATGCCGGTAAATAGAAAAAGAAGATGCGTCAAAAGGTCATCGAACCTTTGATTCGCAAGATAGCCTCATAGACATACTTGTCCACCTTCTGGCCTGTTCTCATCATGCGACCGAAAAGCTGCCACATTGTTGAGAATCTGTGCGTCAAATGTTGGAGAGTGCTCACTTCCCGGCCGTCGATGTGCAACCTCTGCGGAAGCTCCGGACATGCTGTTATCCGAATAAAATCGTACCGGCGTTTGTGGAGAATGATTCCATCGCTCACCTATCTTTTTCTTCTCACAATACTCAACATACCATTTATTGCCGTTATCCACGTCAGACAGCTCTTGGTTGAACTGTTCGTAAAAGGGGAATAAAGGAATTTGCCCCCGCTCAAATTTCTGCCACGCTCCCTGTGAACCCCATCCAGTACTGTGTATGATCACGCATGAGCGCTCATGTTCCTCGGCGCTCACCCGGAAGCTTACATCAAGCAGTTGATATAGTTACTGGGGATGCCCTGCTCGATCTCATACTCGCGGATGGCTAGAAGAGGGCTTTGCACAACAACTCCGCCGATCTTCGAAAAATAATGCTGAAGACACATGATAGTAGCACAATGGGGCGGAGGACGCACGTCAAATAAGACAGCTTTGAGGTTACGACTGGTCATTGCCAGCTTAATGCAGTCTGCTAGCCTCTGACCTCAACAGTAATTAATCCAAACACTAAAGTGATTCCCAAGGTGGGGAGATTCAGCATTGGGTCATACGTGGTACGGAGAACAAAGAGACGAAGTCCTAACCCGGAATTCGCTACTTTGAGCTTCGAGAGGTCCTAGTGCTCGTTGGAACCTGCAGTGCACAGATACAAGTAGTAGGGTAACTTGGGACGAGTTTGATGGTTCATACTTGACACGTGGCTGCCATTCGCGGCACCGGTTACAGGTGGGCGCATTGGGCGTACTGCATCCTCGTACACCAATTCAATGACCGCAATGTTGATCTTCGAATTGGAAGAGTCACTGTCACTCACTTTGCTCTTATTTAGGAACAAATAAATCTAAATCTAGTGTGTTATGAAGGTACAGTATCCAGCTGCAGCTGGGTTATCTAACCGACCTACTTGCAGCCAGACTTGACTCGGACCAGGTGTGCGTGATCTCTATCGTATAATGTACCCTGTACAGTCGTTTCACGTCCACTCGGTATACAATCGTAATGTCTATCAAACCAGACAAGACGCGGTGTGGGGATCAGGTGATAGCTAGTCCAGGCTACATATCTAAATTTAGAGCTGCCATCGCGGCGCTTGCTCGGGTTATATGACTCGTTTGGTTGGTGACAGCCAGATCCTCCTTGTGCTGTGACTTTTCACCCTCTTATCTTCCTCAATCGCTGATGTACAACACTCCTGGCTACAGTGGCCTCCGTCACTCCCATAGTCACTCCTCTCATCGAGGCTATCAAACTGGTTATACCTATGCCCCCGCCCCCCCTCCTGGCGCGGATCCACAACTTTGGCAATGGTTCACCGCGGTCGATGCGGATAGGTCTGGTTCGATTTCTGTGACCGAGCTTCAAGCCGCATTAGTAAATGGTTAACGTCCCTTTCCTGTGTTCTCTCTGAATGTGGGCCTGACGGATCTCGGTATGACACAGGAAACTGGTCAAGTGAGTGCCCCGAACCAAGTTGACCCAGGAGCGAGCCTTTCTCTCCGTCTCGAAGCCCGCCCTGTGTTTATGTCAATATTGCATATATGAACGCTAATGCATTCACCGTACAATAGGATTCGACTTGGATACGGTGAAAATGCTGATGAACATATTTGTGAGTCGTCGCTCCCATCAGATCAACAACAATTGGTATCCTACGTCTTATTGTACAGGACACGGATCGAAGCGGAACCATAGGCTTTGCGGGTGAGTGGTTTTTTGGTTTCAAAGTGATGCATCTCCACCTCATGTGTCTACACCGCTAGAGTTTGCAGGGCTATGGAAATACATCAGCGACTGGCAAGATGTCTTCCGGCACTTTGACAGGGATCGATCGGGTTCCATCGAAGGACTTGAGTTGGCTGAGGCCCTGCGGAGTTTCGGATACAATCTCGCGCCGAGCCTCTTGACACTTATTGAGCAGAAATACGGTAAGCTGCATGAAATCATGTGCTCATTTGAGATGACGATCTTCCTCTTCACCGATAAAGCTTCTGGACCATCCACGGGATATGGCCCCCCACCAGGTATCACATTTGATCGATTCGTCAGGGCTTGCGTTGCGGTCAAGACCCTGACCGAAGCCTTTCAACGGTACGTTTGTCCGGTATCTCATAGAGTGAAGGTGTTTCAAGCCTGAGTTGAAGGGCGGATTCTGACCGTGACGGTTGGGTTACCATAAGTTATGAGGAGTTCATGAGGGTAGGTCTCCTTCATTCTCCAATGGATGGGCCTGATGTTTGTCGGTGGTAGATCGTGCTGAGTGCTCCCTAGTGCTGTGGATAACGTAAGATAGGTGGAAGAGTCATACATGATGTATTTGGGCCTGTGCAGATCTGTCCTCGCTACAGCTATAAGAGAAGAAGGAATTTTATTTTAAAGAAATGGGTCGATATGTCAGCAGTAACAGTGTATAAGGCACGTTCGGGCCGTTGAGCGTCAGGGATCGAGATTTAACGTGGTGCCGCGCACTCCCGCGTCATCATTTCACATCACCGCCGGTTGTTCCCCCGAAGGGAAAGAGTACCGGCACGTGATAATGGAAAACCTTTGGCTTCCCGGTAAGTCTTGCCCGAAGGAATCCGTTATAATGTGTTGCCGAGTCCCTGCGCTCACTTGCCAACTTGGAGACGCGTCCAACTAGCCATGGCAGTACACAGGGTAATTCCCGTACCGGAAAACATCGACTTTAAGAGACAGGCTCTCGAGGTCCCTGGGACTAAGCAGCCGGGTCAAACAGGTGTGTGACCACTTAAATTGTCAGACCTAGCCGCACTAAAAAATTCGTATTGACCAGCTCATTACCGGAATGGTGCGTCACCCTCCTGTTGTGCTCCCGCTCACCGTTTCACATCTCGTTTCCATTCCAGCAATTTTTGGTTACATCGACTTGAAAACCCCTGGCTCCCTTACCACTCTTCCTGAGGTTTTCGACGCAGGTTACGCTCTTTCCAAGGATAGCACTTTTTTGGGATACCGTCCCGTGGCCTCAAGGAGTCCTCTGAGATATGCAGATCACTACGTCTGGCAAACGTACGCAGAAGTGAATGAAAGGAGGCGCAACCTTGGAAGTGCTGTCCATTCTCTCTTCGAGAGTGGAACCGTAGGTGGTGGCGGGGAATATCCGACGGTGGGTCTTTGGAGCCCAAACAGACCAGGTGAATTTCTCACTCGCTGAGTTGTTCAATCTGTCGCTCAACCCACTCTTACTTAGAGTGGGTCCTCATTGAGCTAGCATTAAACGCGTATGGAAAGGTCGGGGTCAGCCTCTATGACACCCTTGGTGATGAAGCTGTCGGTACGTCTCTTAACGACAAACCGCCGGACCAACCCTCGAAACTAACCTTGATGTTTCTCAGAGCATATGTAAGGTCTTTAACTACCAGCGAAGTGCAGATGATCTGACAGCTGTTCAGTATCGACCATGCTCACATTACTCTTATCTTCACCACTTCCCATCACTTGGCTAGACTATTCAAGGCCGCCCCGCGTCATCCTCATTTAAAGCTTATTGTGGTCATCGACGAATTAGAACCTGAAGCCAAACGATTCGCAGATGGGTGGTCCCATAGTCAGGGTGTCAAACTTCAACAATTAAGCGAGTGTAGGTTCCACATTACTAGTTATGCTTACCTCGTGGTTATACTGCACCTTTCAGTAGAGGAATTTGGAAAGAAGCACCACCGCGATGTCATCCTCCCATCACCAAGTGATCTTGCCACCATTTGTTATACCTCTGTCAGTTCCAGCCGGGCTCGTGTCGTCCGTTGTTCAGCTGACGTAGATTGAATAATCAGGGAACTACTAGTTTACCGAAAGGTTATAATACAAAAAATTGCTTCGCCCACCGGGACTTACCCTGCTTCCCTAGGTGTTTTGCTGACACATGGCAACTTGGCGATGGCTGTTCAGTCGAATCTCTACGGATACGCGATTGGCCCCGATGAGCGTGTTACTTTGTTGTCGTACCTCCCACTCGCACACATCTACGAGGTTTGTCGTCAGCCTGTCTTTCGGTCTCCCTCCTCAAAAGCACCTGTCACAGCGAGTTAATCAGCTGGCCGTCATTGCTCTTGGAGGTGCCATTGGCTTTTTCACGGGTGACCCCCTTCGGCTACTTGAGGACGCGCAAATCCTCAAACCGAATTTCTTTCCATCTGTACCCCGAGTTTTGAATCGCATATACCATGCTGCCATGGTTGCAGGTAATGTCCCTGGCCTGAAGGGCGCTTTATTTCGACGGGCTGTGCGAACAAAGCTCGATAATTTGCACTCGACGGGGGTTGTCACACATCCTTTATGGGACAGATTAATATTTAGAAAGGTACGATGGTGTCGTATCTTCACGAGGTTCCGTGTGAACGTTCTCGGGTAGATTCAAGCCGTCCTGGGGGGCAACCTAAAGTTTGTCGTCTCTGGCTCGGCTCCGATCAGTGCCGACGTGCTCGATTTTCTCAAGATTGCTCTGGCTTGCGAGGTAACTGAAGGTGGGCTTTCGATTGTATAATCGTACCCTGATTGACATTTTGCCGTTCTTAGGGTAAGACAGCTTCCTCGGGCTATTGCATTTATCTTATTTCAGTTGTAGCTACGGCATGACTGAGAATAGCGCGGTGTGTACAAGGTGTCTGTCGGGAGACCCCGCCGCAGGTGGAACCGTCGGTCCTCCCCAGCCTGCCACAGAAATGAAGTTGGTCGACGTCCCCGCTATGAAATACACTGCAGAGGATAAGCCGTTCCCCCGAGGAGAGATATGCTGCCGGGGTGGGAGCGTTTTTAGCGAATATTACAAGGGTTCGCCTTTGCTCAGTACAGCTTGTTGGGCACTGCTGACTGGGAGGTAGACGAACAAAGTACCAAAGGGGCCATAGACGCTGATGGCTGGGTGCACACCGGCGACATTGGCGAGATCGACGATTGCGGGCGTTTCAGGATTATTGATCGCGTGAAGGTGTGTATGGTGTACACCCATCGGTCGTGCACGATACTCAATTCGAGGACAGAATATCATGAAACTTGCACAGGGCGAGTATGTTGCCTTGGAGAAGATCGAGGACGTATACTCTCGTGTTCCTATCGTCATGCAAGTTTTCGTTTACGGGAACAGCTTGAAGTCATACCTCATTGGTGTGGTCGTACCTGACCCCGCACACTTCGCTGCTTTTGCTTCGCGCATCCTCGAACGCAGGGTCGACGCAGCAAACGTACAAGTGCTAAAGGAACTCTGTAACGACCCGCGAATTGTGGACAGCATACTCAAGGAGCTGAATAAGAAAGCCGCAAAGAGTCTCAAGGGGTGGGCAACCTTCCGTTATGGAAATCGGCTGGTTTTGCTGACGGCCCTTGGGTCACCCAAGATTCGAGCAGCTGAGACGCATACACCTGAGCCTCGACCCCTTCAGTATCGATGACAACACATTGACGCCGACGCTGAAACTCCGAAGGTGAGCCAGATTCCCCTCTCGTAATGTGCTCAAGACCAACGTGGGAACTCGTTCTCACTACCTTTGTAGACGGGACGCGTACGACAAGTTCAAGGTAGTGCTTGACGCACTCTACGACCTTCCTGATCCCTCACCGTCCGGGTCCGGGTCTACCAAGTTATGAAAATCAGTTGCTATTTCTCACGCCCCCACTCCGTAATGTTAAGGGGATTTGCATAGTACTCGGTGCCTTAGTTACATGTTAGAGGATGTCGAAACCCGCTACTGGCAATATTTTTCCGCATTCATGTACATAAATTTGGCACATAGGAGCGCCCCTTTTCAGCACGTCGAGGGACGTGACAATGATATGGGCAGCCTGTGATAGGTCATGGGTTCGCTACCCTGTATACTCCGGTGGGTCCGTGTCGACGAAAGGCTCACAAACCCATCGGCAAAATGAAAAAAGGTGATCACGAAGCTCCTGTAAGCATGCGACGGTTGCAGGACATAGCATGAGTACTAGCAGCAGTGCGCCACACTCTCCTGCGCAGGAACATCTCGAGATTAATCTCAAGAACGGTGGGGACAAAGGAGTGGCATCACTGTCCAAAGAGGAGTTGAAAATGGGTCAGTTGACAATTCATGGCATCTCTGGATGGCAGCGGACCATTTTCACTGTCAAGGCCAGCCAGCGGGAATGCGTGAAGGAAAACGCCTGTATTATATTAGATAGGAGACCTGCGGGAATGCTTTATCGACGAAGAACCGGGTGACCGTCGAGCCAAACATGGACTGATCTGATATCGAACCTATCATCTGTGATCACAGGACGCCGAGGACGGTGCCAGAGCCAACTTCGTGCGCAGAAGTTCGGGAACAGTTTTGCCGCTGGCGTCTCTAATGCTGTTCGCTACCGAAGCGCGCTAGGCCCGGACAGCGCAAAGTCATTTCAGAGCGGAGCAGCAGACAGATTGGAAGCTAGCTGTTCTGAAGAACCGGTCGCTGCATGTGGCGCAACCCGTGAGGGGAGCAACGATAAAGCGGGGTCAATAGGGAGCTACGGAAGTCCGTCTGAACCACATTTGGATACTTTATTGCAAGACCCAGGACTCGGACTTCAATTGCCAGCGCGAGGGCTGCACCGTGACTTACTTAGTAACCGCTATCACGTGACCAAGTCACCAAGGTTTCTGCCGCATTTGGAAATCGGATCTACACGTCGTTCATTGATTCAACCAAAGGTACTTCTGCCCATTTTATCCAGATAAATACAAACATCATACAGAAAATGAGTGAAAACTGATCCCAATCTCATATGTAAAATAAGTAGTGGTGGGATATGTTGTTGGATTAAACGACAAAACGGGGGAGGGGAGGGGATCTGTCGGTGAAGGAAGGACATATTATAGAGCTAAAGATCCAAGGGTGCACGTCTGAGAGTAATCGAGATGTACAGTAAAGTGCGCAGATAATCTGCTAGGGTCCACAGGTGAATCAGAGCATCTCAAAATGCTAAAGAAGGGCAAAGCCAATATTTAATGGGTCACACACCGGGGGAGGCGTGACTTGAGGTATTAGATGAAGTTAGACTGACTCGAGCTCGCTCGGGGTAGGGGAAGGCAGCGCAACTGAGGCCGGGGAGAGGGCTCGATCCTGCGGGAAATACGGGCTGGGGATAAATGACGTCTCGTAGGAAGCATGGCGCTGGAAGGGGTTGCGAGTGTGTATGCGAGAGATGGGGGAAGCTATGGACACGTCGACGGACATGTGCGTCAGCGATACGGGTTATGGGCGCTAAAGCGAAAGAATCCGATAGAGAACGGTAGTGGCGCAACGGGCGTACCTAATGGGCCCGAACCAAAAACCCTTAGAGGTGTTTCTGATCTCACGTCGTTTTCTTCATTCTCATGCTGTGGGGGAGCACGAGGGCCGAGAGATGCACCTAACTGTTTCACAGGGGTACGAGAATCTTCCCGCGGTAGAACAGAAAGGTTGTCGATTCCGCTTAGAGGCTTTGGGAAGGAAAGGGTGCGATCGTGGAGCGAGGAAACAGGGTATCTAAGGGGACGAAGAATGGGGGAGCGTGGAGGGAAAAGAGATGGTCTGAGGATAGAAAGAAATTCTTCGAGCGCTTCTGAGGGTAAGCTAGACCTGATAAGAAAACATATTAGCAAGGAGGAAAGGGCGAACCAGGATGGGAAGGAATGGGACGAGAAGGTGGGTATATTTACCTTGGAGATGCACGGGGAGACGTCTTTGGGGATATTGAATCAGGGTCCAGGTGAATGACGGGATCATCGTCTAAGGGGAGATCAGCTGAGAACAATCTGTCAACTGGATCCGCGGGGGTGGATGTAATTCGAAGGGTGTGTTGACGGTGAGGAGAGGGGATGTGAATTGAAAAGTTGGATAGCCTGACAGGACGAGGAGCGACGAGAGTGATGTTGTCTGTGTTTGACGGCATGAGAGTAAGTGTAGCGTACAGAGTGGCTTAGAGGCGAGGTAAGGGCAAGGCAAAACAAGGCAGGCAAAGCCAGGCCTTTCCTCTCACACGATCACGTGAAATGCACTCCCAGGCCGATGACTCTACTTCATAATCTTGCACGAGACGTAATCTGTCGCCGCCCCCGTCAGTGTTACACTTAGTAATTCTGCTCTTTGCTTTATAACGAACATTATTGGCCCTTTACCCCTAGGGGCATCTGCTAGTCAGTTTGAGCCCGCATCGATCACGCCGATTACGTCCGTATCGTGGCAGGAAGTTTCTTTTCAATTGACATGGCCGTTATCTATTTTGTCCTGGCTGAACTCATAGATTCCACGAACTACACGAACTAAGTTATCACGTTTCCCGTAGTCTTGTCTAACCAGTCGGTTGAAAATGAACTCCCTAATCAATTTACTCACAACTTTTTCCGCACCTCTTTATTTCAGCCCCGGTTGCCTAACGTCCTTTTTTTTTTTATTGGTTCTGTCTGTGGCTACCCGATCTTTCAGGAGGTCGCCTCCTCACAGCTTTCAAAACTCCTACTCACCCGACTATTCGTCACAACTCTACTTGTCGCATGTTGTGAACTATATCCGTGTCTACAAAGGTATATGTGCTCTTGCTGATTGATTTCGTGCGCTGCCACTGCTCAACACGGTGGCCTAACTAGGCCTTTTGACAATGGGCGAGTAGAGCACTGCGCTCGGTAGCTAGAATCGCTATGTGTAGGCGATAGTTTAGTGTGGCATTGTTGCACTGTTGTTCCCTGGGATCTGGGTACATTGATCCACTTTGGTTTATATCACGGAGGCTGACGTAGGCTATTTTCAGGTTCTGCATGATATTGGTCAAGGAGAACGCGCAGAGCCCCGAGTCGCTTGGGGAGACGAGTTGACATTTTCGGGTCAGCTCAAAGCGGTTTCCATGTTGAATATTAAAATCTAACAAGTGTGCATTCGCAGTGATTGACGGATCCCTGTCCGGTTATCTCTTGTGATTATGTTGTATGCATGGATCTTGCCTGGGGGTCATGCCGAGTGCGGCCGAGAATTGTTTGTTCCCACTTGTGAACTGGCGTCTTGCATTAGCGCGTAGCATGTGTTGAGTTGCAGACCCAAAATCGTTATCATGTGAAAGATGTGTACGTTCATCTAATGCCAGACAAATAGACTGCTTCACGCAAGCCACTGACTCGTCAGAGACCCCCAACTCCTGCCGTAAGTAGCCGGCCCTCCCATCTTCGTCTATGTAGAAGCAATCCTCAATACGTAACCAACCCGGAGGGGAAATACAGCCGAAAACTGGGACTTGGAAGACGGACGGAAAATTATCTTGCCCTCTATGTAGACACCTGGCTGGTTGGTGAAAATGTGTCCGATTTCAATGATATCGACCGAGTTGCCTTGCAAATATGGCGACTCGTGGTCTTCGAGGCCTATGCCTACCAAGCAAGTCGAAGATCGAAGGAAAAAAAATAAAACGTCGATCGGGCCACACAGCCGCATCAGACCAAAAGAAATGAGAATGAGTAGACCGTGACCCAGATGATGGGTGAAAAACTGTGCGACTCCGAAGCGCTTTGAGAAATCGCGCGCCACCTTGTCTGCGACGCTAGTGATGGTACCGGCATGTGCAGCATTCATAGCCAACGCCTGGGCCTCATGGACTAGGTTCCACAGTGTTACATGATACCTCGTTGGCTTTGATTCGTCCAAATAGAAAGTCTAGCGACTGCGATGCGTCAAAGTCAGTGAGAAGGCACAAGGACTCCAGTGACGTCGAGTGAAAAAAAAAAAGGGCGAGACAAGGCGTACGCACCCCCGTCACGCCGCTCATGTACCCGCAGAGTGCCTCCATAACCAATGACCACAAGACCACTGGGCCCCAAGGTGCGATCGGTACCCGAGCCATGAGGATGTGCCGCATTTCCTGCGAGGGACACATGGGCGCAGAAATCATAGTCATCGTCAGACGTAATACGGCAAGAAAGAGAACAAACGAGGCGAACCTCTAAGGAACACGAGTTTATCACCACCTTACAGACCTGCAGCGGCTAACGCATGCTGCAGTGCTGTAATAGTCGCCAAGTCTGGGATTCGCGGATGCCAATGTGAAGTTTCTCGCGAATGGCGCGTATGGCAAGAACGGTAGCCTACATATATTCAAACGGCAATCAAGTATCCCTATAGGTTGGACTTGTGGATGTCGGAGGCGGGGTGGTGCAGAGAGCCAGACATCCCGCCCGACATTTCTCGCAACTTGTCTCACCCAAACCGTCTTGATCCTCCAAAGACTCCTTGGCAGATACGACATATCTGCAGAGAGTGGGGGGAAAGAGAGTATTGAAACATTTCAGCACCTCGAGCACCTCCCTGGACTTGCGCTTGCGGAGGCGGTGTATCTCCATTAGTGCAATGACGACGCGGGTACGTGGCGCACACTACCATCAACAGAGATCAATGGGCGTCCGCGTCCGGTATTGGCAGCGCACCGACCACAACCTCGTACGGGTCCACGTCACCTGCCCACGTGAGGTAGGACGCACCATGCGCGGGTGAGGCGGGCACGGGAAGGAGCCGCGCACGCGTCGCTTCAAATGCGGGAGTGAGGACCGCGATACGAGCGGTCGCCTCCACCATGCTGCTATTCTCCTCTCCCGGCGTGACTATAAGAAGCAAAGGCCGGTCGGAAAGGTGCCAGGAACTGCCAGACTCGGAGATGTTCGCAAAAGTAGGCAGCACTTGCTCCCGGCTCGGCGATCTACGCGGATGCGTTGAGTGCGCGCAACGCGTTCGCCAGGGCTTGTCGGCGGCACAAGGAGGACTCGGGGATGGGGAGTATGTGCGGGTAGTGGGAAGAAAGATGTTCGAACCCAGGTGACGACGCGGTCATAGATGGACACCAGGGCAACCGCAGTGCTACCATAATGAAGGTACTACTACAGTAGTACAGGAAGCCCGGGCGCAATAATACAGTCGGCCGAGTGCGGCAAGGAAGAGCAGATACAACTCATGCACGCACAAGCGAGCGAATTCTCTTTGACAGCGTGGCAAATGTTGCGACACTCACTAAGACACAAACGCGGCGGCTGGAA
This sequence comes from Lactarius sp. MG50, assembly GCA_003314065.1. NCBI lineage: Eukaryota > Fungi > Basidiomycota > Agaricomycetes > Russulales > Russulaceae > Lactarius > Lactarius sp. MG50. The sequence goes on from QLOZ01013678.1 coordinate 34,989, forward strand.
GCTCGGCGTCCCTTCGAAGGAGGCAATGCGGGCAGTTCAGAGTTCACAAAACCCGTTGGTCTAATTACTAGATGACCCTCAGGGCTCCTGGGATTGGCGAAAAGCTGTGACAACACACTGCAAAACCCAAGGATCTGATTGAATCACACTGGCCCCGGCCGGCGATTTGAGAATACAGAAGGCAAGACACTGCTGTGCGACTTTATGTCATACTTAGTAGAAAACATGGCACCGACGGTGATTATATTTAAACTGAGACCCTCTTTTCTATCACCGGCATCGAATTAAACCCGCGATTCACTGGCACTCGATCGGATTCGATGGATATGGGATGGGATGGATGGGAGATTGGGAGAGAACCGTTCAGTCACGTGAACATACAATCGATTGCCAATTACAGTAAATTAAGCATTTGTCAATCCGCTCTGATAGGATGCAACGACGTCCCCTGTCTCAGTATGGACAAAGTTGTCAGAACCCGAAAGGGTTGGGACTCGTGTATCACCTTCTGAGACAGCCACGTCGAAGCATGACCCCATGGCCTGCCATGCATACTTCTGACTTTCGGGAAACGGCTACTTTCATAGCGCTCTTGTTGAGTAGCTATTGATTTCAGGTCCCTGATCACGAGGGCTAGCCGACATCATCAAAGCGTGAGATCAATCAGGCGCCCATGTGAAACTGTATTAGCCACGTCTGTTCACACCAGTAGGCGACGGGCTCGGACATTTTTCGCTAGTAGCACGAAAATGTAAATGGTTGAACTGTCCGTGGCGTCAGCATCGGCGTTCATCAGATGGAGACAACCAGGAGGAGAACGCCCATCAATTGCGCCTTCAAGGCGCTTCGTAGGTCGCGGAGAAAGGGAGCTAACAGGGACCAAGCATGGGAACCGGCTCTAGAAGCACTCGACATATGATTGGAGAGGATCATCCAAGGTGGGGTCGACCAGGTAGCCAGCAAAACGACCGCGGTAAGAAGCGTTTCATTGGAATTCTATTAATAAACAGCTTTCATGGATGCATGTGTCTTATGTATGTGTATGTATGTATGTGCAATGATGTGTTATCTAAAACCGGCGGAATATGAGCATTCGCACGAGAACGGGTAATAGCCGGACTACTTACGATGGATGAACGAAATTGATTGCGGGTATTAGGGCAGTGTGTTACAACATAACGGATTCGCCGTATGCAGGGAAAGTCACTTCGAAAACCGGCGCTGAGACCTGAGACCGTTCAGCCCGCGGAAGACAGTCTCAGTGGCGCGTCGTTTAGGTACAAATGAGGAGGCAGCGAGGTCATCTTGCGGATCTCGTGCACGCTTTCGCTTTGAGCTGGTTCGTGTGTATGGCGGATGTGAGAGATCCTCATCTGGGTCAGGAAGCTCAAAACTATCAAGGAATGCGGGTGGTCGATATGGAAGGGGTTTAGGTGCCAATAATGGTGCATTGCACACCACATGGAGAAACTCCGGCGTAGGTGTGAGTGGCGCAGTCGTTGACATCGGCGATCCGGGATCCGAAGGGGAGATGGATGGCGCTATAAGAAGCTACGTAAATAGAGGGCAGAACCTAAACAGTCAAGCGGGACTCACGTTCGAGCGCTGGCATTGGAAAGGGAATAGGAAGCGCAGGAAGCGTAGAAAGTGCTGGAGGCACCTGTGCACGTAGCGGATGTACCTTTGTACGAGGAGAATGAAGGTACAGAGGTCGGGATGTGGACGAACTAGCCGAGGTGTGTTCGAGGTGAGAGTGTGGCTGCCGGCGGGATGGAGACGGATATGGATATGATGGACAGGAGTCGGGTTTGGCAAAGGTGTAAACGTCGGGCCAGGACGGAGGATATTGGTCGAGGAGGGGGAAAGGGAGAGACTGGAAAGTATGATGCATCATGGGGGGAAAGCACAAGAGAAGGGGAGGGAAGCGAAGACAATGTGGAGGGCAGACGGGTATAAGAGGGGCGGCATAATCGGCAATATTATGATATATGGATGGTAGGGAAACCGGAGGGGCGGTGTGAAATCTCGGGATGGAAGGAGATGACAGCGTTGCGTGCGACAGACAGGCTAAGTTACCGCGCACAGATACAGATACAGTACTACATAGTCAGCACCACAGGGGGATTCCGCGCCCTCATCTCGAAACGCACGCCACGCTAATTCAAATTTTTTATTATTTCCCTGCATCTCAGATCTTCAGATCCAGATTCGCGCGCGCCTCGCCACGCCCTTTCGTAGCGCGCAGCATCACACGCATGCAGTACAACTAGCTCCCTAGCAGCTCGCCCCTTCCCTTCCCTCTTCGGATCCTTTCCGCGTCCTGCTCAAGGCAAAGCAATCATGAGACTCCCATTACCCACCCCCTTTTCCTTCTCGGGAATTACAAGCCGTCATTCCCTCAATCCCCGTTTCTTCGCCCACAACGCCTTATCAGTACCAGCCCCGCGTTCTTCCCGCCCTTCGTATTTTGTTCCTCGAAATTCCCGTGGCTCTCTTCCTGTCTATTCAGACGTTCGTAACGGTGGCACGCGATACCTCATCTCGGTTCGCAATGTGGAGGGGAGCATAAAGGTCTGTGATCCGACTCTCGCCGTTACTCACCTCTCATCGCATCACAAAAGGCACTGGCTGATGACCTGCTTCGCGACCTTTCTAACTCTACATCACCGGCACCAACTGTCGTAAAAGTACGCATCACTGGATCAAACCATCTCATGCTCAGCGGCCTTAGACGGAAACAAGCTGTCCTGGACTGGCTAGTCCGCCACGGTTTCTGACACGAGAAGGCCGCCCATTAGTTTATATTGTCCCCCTTTGACACAATCGAGCCCATTAAAACGCCCCATTTTGCGCCGTCTACACTGAACCAGCCCTCGAGCGCCCGATGTCAGTTGGGATTCCACCTCTGTTCATAACTACCACGACAGGCAGCCCTGACGGGCCAACTCCTGATCTTTTAAAGTGCCTGCCCCAGGCCCTTCAGAACCCTGGGTTCCTTCTACGGTCAAGGGACTGGTCCGATTATCCATCCCTAGTAGCCGTAATCAGTCAGGCGATCTCGTGGCCCAGTCATACGTGTGGCGTGCATTAATGTTTCCTGTGGAGCGGCTGTACTTGTTCATCCCTTTCCAAAAACTTATGCTGCGCCCAAGAGTCGAGTCAAATTTCCCCTATTTCCGGCCGCCTAAATGATGCCAACACAGGGCCATTACGAGAATGTCAAACAGCTTGACCATTCACCCTAGTATTTACAACTGTAATCATCGGCAGGTCACAGAAAATACTGTCGGCGGTCGGGATCGAAAAATGTAATAATCACGCCGCGAGTGATCGCACATGGGCATGTGTCATCTCACACCCCTGACACGGCAGCAGAAGCGACCTGTTCCTATTTCAATTCAGCGTCGCGCGGAGCCGGCATATCTCGTGTTAGTGTTATGCCGTGCCAAGGAGCTACAGGAGATGTTGGTTGCACTGTTGGTGTGATGCCTTTTACCCTGTATAGGTTATCGGCGTTGTGCCAACAATAGTGGTGCCAATGTGCTGTATGAATTTATGAGAAATCTGTAAAAATGTCTCGTGAGAACCTAGATACATGTCAGCTACTATAATAGAACTTGTTGTTGAGTTCATTTGACCAGAAGACGGATCCGCCGCATAACGCGCGGAGAAGATACCATCTTGCCTGCTTCCAATCGAGAGCACGTTGCCGAGCCCCACGCAAAGTGCGAGTGAGAAAGCAGAGACAATGAAATCTATTGGGGATCGCACACATGAGCCCGAGGGTGCCCACGCCACGCTTTGAGTTTCAGAAGCCGGACAATTCGATCTCAGAGATTATCATTGACTTTTTAATATCTAAAACCTCATGTGTGAAACAGTACACAAGCCCTGTGAAACTTTGTGAGAATATGTACACACCCGCCACGCATGCTCGTATCATCCGCAGCACGCGGCGGTGGTTCCGCGCAACAACGGAAACCCCAAGTGGTAGGCCACCGGTTCGATCGGTCCGCGTACACAAGCAAACGGTCGAATAAAACCGAAAATTTTGCAAATTGGTAAATGGGACTCGTGTCGTCTTCACATTTCATCTTCGACTCGACCTACAGTGATGAGTGCCCAGATTCTCCAAGGAGTTGGAAATCCCACTGGATCAGCCGTCGGCGCGCCGACACGCGTAAAGGATGCAGGAAACAGCAACTTGGGCACATTTGGGGTGTGTGCTTCTTCACCGCCTTCTTTTACCTAGGCGCCGTGCTAGCAAGTGATCGTGACTCGAATGTATGCTTCCATGTTCTGCAGGTCAAGTCTGGCCTTGCCCAGATGCTGAAGGTGCGCATACGCTGCAATTCAATTACACATGTGTCCTCCTACCACGAGTAGGGTGGCGTCATTATGGATGTCGTCAACGCAGAACAGGTGTGCATGCCGTACACCAGCTATACGCCTCTGTAATGGTCATTAATTCGTTTTTTCGCTTGCTGCCGTTTCGTCAAGGCACGGATAGCTGAAGAGGCTGGCGCGTGTGCCGTCATGGCACTGGAACGTGTGCCTGCAGATATTCGTGTTGCAGGCGGTGTCGCGCGTATGGCAAGTGTCAGGTTTGGCTGCTGTGCACCATGATGCTAGAACCTTTTACTCGGACCCTTTTCCCCCTGTTTCCAGAGTGACCCTCACATGATCAAGGAGATCGTTGAGGCCGTTTCTATTCCAGTCATGGCCAAGGTGCGGATCGGTCATTTCGTCGAAGCCCAGGTGACGGTTCCCTCCATAGCCTCGGAAATCAAGTGCCACTCATGAACTCAATTCCGGGTCGACTCCCTCTTCTAAACATAGATATTACAAAGCATTGGGATTGATTACATCGACGAGTCGGAAGTACTAACGCCCGCGGACGAGGAACATCACATTAACAAGCACACGTTCAAGGTGCCGTTCGTTTGTGGCGCGCGGGACCTCGGCGAGGCTCTCCGACGCATATCTGAAGGCGCGGCTTTCATTCGTACCAAGGGCGAAGCGGGGACAGGTAACGTTGTAGAGGCGGTGCGCCATCAACGCGCTGTCTCAAGCGAGATCCGCAAGGCCAGCGTTATGACCGAGGAGGAGCTGTATGTGTATGCAAAGGAGATCCAGGCGCCGTTCCATCTGCTCAAGGAGACGGCACGCCTGAAGCGGCTTCCTGTCGTCAACTTCGCCGCAGGTGGGATTGCCACGCCTGGTGCGCAGCTATCCCATGGCCCCAGCTAATTCTGCCCTTCGCTGACCGCGGCTCTACATACTGTCGTGCTGCGTACAAAAGCCGATGCTGCATTGATGATGCAGTTAGGCTGTGATGGAGGTCGGCGGTACTTCGTACCTCACCATGCCAACCTAATTGATAGCCTATTTTTTTTCAGTGTTCGTAGGGTCTGGGATCTTCCTTGTACGTTTTCCCAAGCCGAATACATGCTCGCAACCAACTGATGACTTCGTTTTGTCGCAGTCCGGAGACCCCGCCAAGCGCGCTCGTGCTATTGTACAGGCCGTGAGCCCCGGGTCTATCATCGCATTTCGTCTTTTGATGCCGAAATGCCAGGTTACACATTACAATAATCCGAAAATGCTTGCGGAGGTAAGTATCCAATTTGAATTGCAACCCTGGACGCAAGCGAACGCGAAACAGGTCTCAGAAAACCTCGGCGCGCCCATGGTGGGTTTGTCCATGTGGGTAGTCTTTGCGTCGTATGGTCTATTGCGCTGTTCTGACAAACAATTCACACTCTCAGCAACGCAAACCTCCAAGGAGGGCGATTGGCGGAGCGGGGATGGTAAAACAACGTACAAAGGGCAAGCAGGGAAGATAGAACTCGTAGCAAAAAACTACTCGTCACTGTAGCGCTGCCGAGAGAAGAAACACGACTATGGTTTCACGTGAAGGGGGAAGTGATGTCATGTCGACCAGTGGTGTACTCGGTGGTACTGTAGGAGCATGAGGTACTGTACTTATATGATGGCGTCTATCACCGACAACAACGAAAAGAAAATTCTCAAACAATTCATTTCCGTTCGCATCGTTCATTGTCATTCGAGACTGATTCTTCTAACCCGGTTGGCACGTAGCGAGACCCAAATGTACAATATACTTTCGTTAGTGAGCGTGATGCGTCGCAGTAGACAGGGCAAGGGCAAAGAGACATAATTGTACGTATTTCGGTTGTTGCTGTCTCATGATTGCGGCTTGTGACGCTTGAAATTTTTTTAAAACAAAAAAGCATCAGATGAGTTCGTTCAAGGCTATGCAGGTTCGTGTGCTTGTCCGTCTTGCCTCGCCGTGCGATTGATGACAACCGTGCACCTGGTCGTTTCGCGCGTTGATGGCGATGGTTGTGTTGTTCAGGAGAATGCTTCTTCTGCGCGCTACCGATGGATCCGACGCGTACCGACATGGTATGCAACCGGATCTCCAAGCCGTAACATCCCCCTTGTTGTCACACCCTTCGCTTTCATTTCCACAATTGAATGCATCCGGCGTGGTTCCTCGCTGCGTACTTCTTATTGTGCAATGAAGAACAAAACTGGCTAGAATCCTAAGAATACGACACTGTAGCCGAATGCTCATGCACACCACCAATCCCTAAAGTACCCGCACGTGCTTCTTCAACCTGTGCAGCAGCTGCTTTGCGACGCTCCCCCGCTGCATAGAGCTCAAGCAAACTCATTTCAAGTTCATGTCGTGAGCGCTCGGCAGCACGAATGAGCGGCTCAGCCGCGGTTTTCTGAGAAGCGTTCAAGCTAGCCAATCGGATAATCTGCGTGGGCTCTATGTAAGGAGACAAGTGTGCCGACCTGCCAAACAGAACAATGACTCGCCTCTTTAGCAAGACTCTCCTTCACGACCTCTTTTATTTCACAGGGCGGAATGGGGGGCATACGGAAATTGGATGAAGAACGAGCCGCATTCGAGGTTGGGAGGTTGGATTGAGATTGAGACGTCCGTGATCGTTTCGGGTTTACCGGTATACTTGAGTGGGATGGGACGTGATGAACTGCAGACGGGGCTCCTGGAGGTTGAGGGCTAGACTTCCCTGGCTGATCGACGGGAGGTGGACTCTGCGGAGACGCTGAATCGACCATCTTCACGTCCTCGTTGACATCCGCAGCAGGTTGTGGAGTCATCTTGGCCTTGCCTTTGTCTAGAGGCATGGAAGACGCCAGTGGAGGGCTCGGGGGTGATTCACTTGACGAGGGAAGGTGTAGGGAGGCCGGTGACGGTGATGGGTCCCGTTGCGGACGCCGGACATCTGCTCCACTGTCAGGACGTGGAGACTTTGACTCTGGGGGAGCTGATGGTCTAGAGGGAGGCTGAGCATTTGTCTTCAGCTCTAGGTCCAAGCGGGCATCGGGTGAACGTCGGCGCGGTGGACTGCGACGCGATAGTGGCGTCAGAGAGCGCTGCCGACGGTCTCGGGAGGCTGAAGGGTAGGATTGGGCCTGGTCAACGGATGACTTGAACTCGTGAGGGCTAAGGGAACTTACGTGAACGACGCCGGGGTGACCATGATCGGTCGTCCCGCCGACGACTTCTGGAACGTCGACGTGGTGGGCTATTGCGGCGACGGTCACGATCATAATAGTCACGTTGATCGCGTCCACGGTCATAATCCCGTTTTTCATAGTCACGACTGCGGTCATAGTCGCGGTCGCGGTCACGATTATAGCTGCGTCCTTCGCGAGCGTTGTCACTGTCGCGGGGGCGGTCACGGTCATAATCCCTCCGGTAATCGTAGTCCCTTCTATCAGGCTCGTAATGCCTGGGGTCATATCGTCTGTCGTCACGGTGATAATCGTCTCGTGCTCGCGCGTCCGAGTCGTAGCGAGAGGGTCCGCGCGAGTCTCTGTAGCGAGAACGATAGTCAGGGGGATGGTAAGAGTCACCATAGAGTGGACGTGACCGCGGCGGGGGCGATCTGCGAGGAGAACGTTGACGCCTATCTGGAGGAGGGCGACTTGGCGGGAGAGCCTCAAAGTCAGGCTTGGGTGGAAGTGGAAGAGTAGAAGACATTTGAATTATTATTATTTGTTTACACTCTATTTCTTTACTCGACTCCATGTCCACTGGCACAGTCACAGTTCCCCGGAGATTGTATCCCCTCGCTTCTCTCTCTCAAATTCAATCTACCCCCTCGGCTCAGGACGGCGTTCCTCATGATACAGAGGAGGATCTTAGAGCATATGGTTGCAAGCTTATCCATCAAGCAGGCATACTGCTGAATCAGTGCGTCTCTTTCTATTCTTTGTCCTCTCTTTCCCCCACACTCTGGATGACAGAAAGCAGGTTGCAGTAGCCACCGCCCAGATTCTCCTTCAAAGGTTCTTCTATGTTAGCTCTTTGAAGCAGTTCGGGGTTGCCGTACGCACAGGATTGTATTTTTCCCCATCGCTTGCTTCTTCTGACTACTCATAGGATATCGGCATGGGGGCACTTTATCTATCTTCAAAGCTGGAGGAGTGCCCAGTCCGTATGCGTGACCTCATCAATGTCTACGACCTCCTTCTTCAGCGCGCCGCACACACCGCCGCCTCTACGGCATCCCCGCATCCCCCACGCGAATTTAACTATACGCCGATGTCATACTTTAGCAACACATTTTACGACCTCAAGGAGGCGTTGGTTGTCTCTGAGATGCAAATCTTAAAGCGACTGGCATTCGACGTGCAGGTGGTGCTGCCATACGGCACATTGGTGAACTATATGCGCTTGCTTGGACTGACGAGTCGCAACGAGGCGGTGTCGATGGCATGGGGTTATCTCAACGATGCGTACGTTTTTGGCCGATCAGCCCTTCCCGGTTCTCCGACTGATTATACACTGAACAGGTTACAAACGCCGGTGTACGCTCTGTATGCCGTACCCACGGTAGTGAGCGCAGCGATTCTGCTCACGACGCGTCGGCTGGGTGTCTCATTACCTTCAAGTTCAGAAAATTGCTGGTGGGAATTATTCGACGTTGGGTGGGAAGATTTGTGGAGTGTGTGCGGATACATCATGCGCCTATACAGAGACCGGACGACAGCTGAGCGGGTTGAGATTATGGGGTTATTAAGTAAAAAGGATATTCGACAATGGCTCGAGAGTAAAACAAGTAAATAAATAAATAAAATAAAGGACACTTAATCATCGACTACCAAGCTACGACGATGCTCGACCACTGCTCAATAATGCACAAAGGTCTGCTCGCTCTCTCCAACGGTACTGTTGGCTTGCCCAAGTTTATATATATCCAGGCGGAATCGTCCTTTGGTCCCGCTCTTTCACTCCAGAGGCTTCCCAATTGGCCTCCTCCTCTGCCTCGCCCGTCAATGGCCTCATTCGTGACGCTCTCATAGAGGGTCGTGCGGCGGAACAAAAGTACGAAAAGGACGGATATTCCGTCAAATGGACGTTCGTCAACGACCTCGAACTGATCTTTGTCGTACATCTCTTTCTCTTTCTTTCTGTACAAATTCGTAACCCCTTCCGCTTTCAGGTCGCGTACCAGCGCATCCTACAGCTTACATATGTCGACGACCTCCTGGGCGCACTCAAAACTGTATTCGTCAAGCTCTTCCAGCCTTTCCTCGCTGCGTTTGTTGCTTCGCTCCACGCTGTCAACAGCTCTGCTGTCACACTTTCTAACTCCGCGTCCGAACCGATCCGTTGGAATTTTGCAAGGGCATTTGAAGGCTGGGACGCTGCCTTTGACAAATTACTCAAAGGTCTAGAGAATAAGGCAGCAGAGGTACGCTCCTCCCACGAACATAGCGGTCGTATCTCACGCAGTCACACTGGGCGTTTCAGGACCGCAAGTCTCGTTTGCGCCCTGCTACTAGGCCGCCTCCCCTCACATCCAGCCCTGGTTCCAGCGATGTCGATGCCCGTGGGTGTTTTCCCTATCTTTGGTCTGCTTCCATTCATGATGAGTGTTAGCTCCCTCGGACTCGCATCCCGGGACAGTGGATGAACAACAGATCGCGCGCAATGTCCAAGCACTGAAAAACCGGTTACGCGCACGAGGAGACGCCCGTGCAGCTGGGCCTGGTAGAGCGCGTGGGGATCGCGGGAGCGGCAGGGATAGCCACCCCAATTCAGAGTGCGTCCCCTTGATCTACTTCTTTTTCTCTCCGGTTCTCACCTAGCGTGGCGTAATCAGCTCAGATGTCGCCGGAAAACGCAAGCAGAAAGGCAAGGTCCTCCGCAAGTGGGGCGATGAACCACCTAGCGAGTCCGAGATGGCCTCCCTCGATTTTTCGTACGAGAAGTTGAGTTATCCAGATGCCCACCCGGCTTCGAACGACTTGCAAGCACTCGTAGACGAGACTTCCCTTGGAACTCGCAATGAGGATGGACTGTATGAGGTTAGGGACTGGGAGTTCGCCAACAGCAAGACAGCGGATGATGTGATTGCCAAAGCGCTAAGTGGAGTCTCGGACAAGGAAGGCAAACCAGCCCAGAGCTCACTGGGCACCCTTGGCTCATTGTTCGCGAGGTTTACTGGGTCGAAGGTACTTTCAGAGGATGATCTGAAGCCTGTGTTAGAAGGAATGAAGCAACATCTAATGAAGAAGAATGTGGCTAAGGACATCGCTGAGAAAGTGTGCGAAGGTGTTGGGGAGAGCCTTGTCGGGAAAAAAGTGGGGGGATTCCAAAGTGAGCCCTGCGCCCATTCTCCCCAGCATGACGGTTGACTGACTTTCTGTAGCAACAAATGCGGCTGTGAAGCAGGCCCTGTTTAATTCTATCACGCATATATTAACCCCAAAAACGTCAACTGACTTGTTACTTTCCATTCGCGCAAAACTGTCGTCGCCGGTTTCGTCGACGCAAAAACGTATCCCGTATAGTATTACCTTTGTCGGCGTCAATGGCGTGGGCAAGAGCACCAACTTGTCTAAAGTCTGCTTCTGGCTCATCCAAAATGGCTTCAGGGTCCTCATTGCAGCTTGTGACACATTCCGGTACGTTCCGCCGACTGTTACTTCTGAGCATAAAATATGAACAATCATACAGGAGCGGAGCTGTGGAACAGCTACGCGTGCACGTCCGGAATCTAAGTTTGCTTGGCGTGAATGGAGCGGGAGACAGCAAAGGTCGCGTTGAGCTGTATGAACGAGGTTACGGCAAGGACGCTGCAGGGATCGCCAAGGAGGCCATAACCTATGGTAACATTCCGTTCCGTCATATACTCAACAGAAGCACTTACCGGCAACATAGCTACGGACAATGACTTTGATGTCGTTCTGATTGACACCGCTGGACGTATGCAAGATAATGAGGTACGGATGCATTCGTCCCGTAGTCCGAGGCGGAGCCGGCCGGCTCACAAGTCTCATAGCCCCTTATGCGGGCCCTCGCCAAGCTCGTCTCTGTGAATAACCCTGACAAGGTTCTGTTTGTCGGTGAAGCCCTTGTCGGGAATGAAGCCGTCGATCAACTGTCCAAGTTCGACCGTGCCTTGCGCGACTTTTCTGGTGCAGGGGTGAACAAGGGACGCGGCATTGATGGAATGCTCGTCACCAAATGGGACACCGTTGACGACAAGGCCGGTTTTCTCCTATTTGCTGCGCCTCTTACAGACGCTGATGAAGGTCTACTGGCGTTTGCAGGTTGGTGCGGCGCTGTCCATGACTTATGTGACAGGGCAGCCAATCGTGTTTGTCGGTACCGGACAGGTACGCCCGCTTTTTCTTTTCCCCATGCAAGTCGGGTCTTGATGGATGATTACAGACTTATACGGACCTGAGGCAACTGCGCGTCGCGAACGTTGTGGAGGCCATTCTCGGTGATTAGTTTCGTGATTAGAGACGATGTGAATTCAGGGTGCCAGGGCCCTCTTGTCCCTAGACGGTTTTATCGCGTAATTACAGACAATGTGAATTCCCGGGTGTCAGGGTTCTCTTGTCCCTAGCTGGTTTATCGTCAAGTAACTTAGTACAAGCTGACGCCCGTACCTAGTACGGCCCGAACATCAGCTTGTAACTTAGTATTCAGCCCCGCCCTTGCGAGACCAAAAAGAACGGGGTGCTCAACTGACATTGGATTTTGAGTTGCTCAGGACTTGGTTCTGACGGTAGTCATGATCATATTACCACGTCAGTTGCACGTCACCGTCCGGAGGTCTGCCCCCCAACTCGTCGCGCTCAGGTGGCGGACATTTCACACAACCGCTTGTTCACGAGCTAGCATGAGAGTCATTCCAGTCCCTGTCCGGAAGGACAATTACTCGTATCTTCTCATAGATGTCACTTCGGCCGAGGCCGCTGCGGTAGACCCTTATACTCCATCCAAAGTAAAGGCGGCCGCGGAACAACTTGGCGTCAAGATCGTCGCAGGAATTACCACACATCATCACCACGACCACAGCGGTGGAAACGAGGTCCGTGCCTTCGTTCTGACTTATCCTTCCATTCTTCTTTTCTTGTGTCTTAAGTGACGGTGAGCTAATCAAAAAATGCGCACATGTACTTGCAGGAATTTGTGCGTGCGCCAATCATTTCTCGTATCCATTATTTCCATGGGCTCAAAGTCTTGTTCCTGTTTCCTGTCTGCGCTATGCAACACAAAACGCAACTTTTAGGCCCAGCTATTTCCGGGCGTGCCGATCTATGGGGGCAGCCACCGAAGCCCCGCCGTGACCCAACTGGTCAAAGACAACGATGAATTTACCATCGGCAAGGCGCTCAAAGTGAGGTCCGTTGTTTCTATGCCCCTCTCCGATGGCCGATGACGGGCTGATGGGATAAACCAAACGCGGGCATGGCCGTCACCCCACCTCACTTTGACCTTACTGTGCTATCCCTCTCCCACTCCCCAAAAAAATCACAAGGTGTCTCGCAACGCCCTGTCACACCCAAGACTCGATCTGCTACTACGCCACCGACACGTCGGCCGCGTCCCCCTCTGCGCCCGAGCCGCCCGAGCCGCGTGAGGGCGCGGGCGTAGTCTTCACGGGCGACACGCTCTTCATCGCCGGCTGCGGCGTCTTCTTCGAGGGCGACGGGGCGCAGATGCACGCGGCGTTCGAGCTCCTGCGCACGCTGCCCGACGAGACGGTGACCTACGTCGGGCACGAGTACACCGCGGCCAATCTCGAGTTTGCGCTCTCCGTCGATCCCGGGAACGCGGCGCTCGCCCAGCTGGGAAAGCTCGTCCGCGCGCACGCCGTCACGGTCGGACGCACCACGATCGGCGACGAGAAGGACTGGAACGTCTTTTGGCGGCTGTCGAGCGACCCGGTCAGGTGTGTACACCTGTACACACGATCTGATATTCTCTTCGTCTCTCTGAACCTCCCATTTTTATCGAAATGCTGTACGCATCATATCACATCGCTATGCGCAGGGCTGCTACCAAGACAGGTCCTGATGCATCACCAAGTGAGGTGATTGACAAGCTACGAACGCTGAAGAACAACTTTAAGGGTTGATCAATGATCTCGACCGACGGGTTCGTCGTGATGCTCGGAGCGAGACAATTACTAGTAAAACTTTTCCCTGTACCAATTATTTGTTTTCCGAACCGACTTGCGAATCTATTGGCCCTCGGGCTACTCGGAAACCGAGGATCGTGAGGCATGATAAATAGACCTTGCATTTACTACTACTCAAGAAAAAAAAAACAGATATGACAGTGTCAAGTGGAAAGTCGTCCATCAGCCAGCTATATTCGTGACAACATGACCAAACATTGATCACCGACAAAACGTCTAGGTACATAGTCGTAATCATAATGCTTGCGCGCATGAGGAGCTCAAGTTATGCCATGCCGAACACCTTGAGAACGGCTGAGCGCGCATAGGGAATGTACGACAAGGTGTACCAGAGGAACGCCAAGTACTCGAGGACGACGAAGACTGCACCTCTTGTTTGAGCAAACAGCCCGAGGAGATGAACTTTTAACGAGACGGCGCTCACTGATACAAAGGGTTCCATTGCGGAGCACAAAGGCCGCGACGAATATCATAACGATCATGCTCAGGAAAACGATTGTCGCGACGACGCGGACGGGCTTGAACATCTGGAGCGCAGCGGAGGGACCAAAAAAAGGCATCGGTCATGACGAGGACGTGAGACCCACGGGTGACGGCACACGCGACGGTACTCACGAGTTTTATCTGCTTGGCGAACTGTTTTCATCGTCGTTTGACCGGGTTTCAATATGCACAGTACAGCGCAGAGCGCAAGAACGAAATGACGCACCCCTATCAGGAAACCCGTTCCTATGAGCGACACGATGGTCCCGAGGGCATAGAGTACTGCGTTCAGTGGTGATGAGAGAAATGATAGGAAACTCAGAGACCGAGGCTTTTATTTTAGAGAGAATTTCGCGGGCGCACTGGAGAAAGGGCCTAAGCCACCGACGATGAACATCACCGTGCCGAGGAAGCTAAGGATTAGTCCGATAGCATAACTACGAACAAACACGGTTGCCCGTCAGCAGGAGGTGATAGCCCAAACTGACGGAAAAAAGGCGTACCACCCGGCAAAGCCATAGAGTCTTTGTGTACGTGTAAGTCCGAGAACTTTGAAAGCAGAGTCGCCCTCGAAGAACTGTGTTTCGGGGATGGTACCTGCGGCGGCCTCGAGGTTGAACCAGCCTTTAGAGCTCATGATTGACAGGTAGTGGAGAGGGGAGAGAGATGGTCACGAAGGTGAGGGTGAGTAAGTGCAATGACCCGGATGGGCCGAGGAGCGTCTGGGCGTGCGTGTCACGGTGGCTGTGGCCGTGTCGACTGGAAACACTCAACCGCAAGTAAATAGACATGAGATTGGAATTTTCATTTTATCAGTGTCGTATCAACAAAGTACCGAGGACAATTGCACACAAAAAACGATAAACCATCAACCGTGACCAGCGAGATGAAAACGTGCGTTATAGGTGCAGGAAACGTAGCCAAGTCGTAAAGAGATGAAAAGAGGAACCATAAATGCATGTGCGATAGGATAGACAGAAATTTTTGGGTCGAATCGTGAGTAGCAACATTAGCGGACTGCAACCTGACATATCCAGCAGGGAATCAACGCCGATGAGAGATTAAGGAGGCACGCCTCCCATATTATAATCACCCACAGGGCGAATATTAATCATCAACCACGATCTAATTCGGCTTGTGGCTCAGGACATCCTGAATTTCTGAAATCGCCCTGGCCGTGTCCAGCACCTGGGGCCCTCCGGGGAGGATGGCGATACGTTGTTTCGTTGTATTGAGCATCGCTTGGACGCTTGGCAAGACGCGAGCGGTGTAAGGTGCGATGAGCGGATCACTCGTGTTCAACACTGTGGCAGCACGCTGTAGCCACCACATTGAAGATTTGAACGATTCGTCGACCGGCGCACTCTCACCAATCGCCCCGGCAAGCTAAGAATAGGGCCGTACATTAGCGAATGGTCATACACCCACAAGAATGCCTTACTCTATGCACGAGCGTCAGAATGACTGCTTGCGACAACGGCGACTGTCCCTTCAAGGGCATGATAACTTCGGGATTGGACCTCGCCAGCAGCTCACGGAGTTGACGAAGATCCTGCGTGCCTAGCACAGAAAGATAGGTGTCGTCCCACGACTCCTCTGACGGAGCCGGAGGCGTTTGCTGAGTTGGAGGGGGGAGCGCAGGATGCGAGGCCTGAGGAGCAGGGATGCCCGATGGGAACCACGATCCTTGCATGGTTGGTTGCTGTGGAGGCTGCTGAGGGGGACCATACATCTGCGGAACATTGACGGGTGGCCCAGGGTGGCGGAAAGATTGTTGTTGACTGAATGGAACCATGCTACTGGTGCTTGCAACGGGACCCGGCGAGGTCCTCGCTTGAGGCTGCTGCAGCGGTGGTGCACTGTTGATGCTCAAGAACTTGATCTGATCTGAGAGCGCGCGGACGGATTGTTCAAGCTCCCTTATCATCGACTGACACACACTGATATTTAGCCCGGTATACAAATTGATTCGAAATAGCGAACTAACCTCCTGTCCGCGAAGAGCGTCACTTTGCCAAGCAATGACCTCTTTCTTGATGTTCAACATTTCCGCATGGATCTCGCGGGACAGCTCCTGGTGCATAGAGGACGACTGTGCTGTATACGCAGGAATTAACGTCTTATTGATGGCTTCCTTCACATGACGCTCGATAATGGGGGTAATGGCCGAGGAGAACGTCCGCGCAACATGGTTAGAGACATCAGGTCGAAGAAGTAACCTTTCGATCTCATTAGGGAGTGCCTGTGATAGAACGAGATCGTCAATGTCGCGGAGTGAAACCCCAAAGAGAGGACACACCAGACTCATCGAGTCACCAAGGCCCTTGGCGATTTGGCCATTGAGGACAGCCTTCACCTCGTTCTTGGTAATGTTCTCAAGAGATGGAAGGACCGAGTTCTGGACCTCCGCTTTGACGGCCATCTCAACCACTCGTGTCGTGTTCTTGGTCAACTCGTTAGAGATAAGCTTCAAAAGCTTCTCCTGGCGAGCAACGTCCGCTGCCTGTTCGCTGACACGAAGATCCTCCAGGCGTTGATCTACAAGTATACACGTAAGCATCTCAACTCGCTGGATGAAGGCGGAAACTCACGCTGCTTGTCAAGCTCCTTTCCCACAAGGCGGCCGATACGAGTGTATAAGTTCTCTTCCATCTTCTTGATCTCTTTAGACATGGCCGCACTAATCTGCGCTTCACTGCCAGACGCGGTCTCAGGCGGCTTCACAACGGACTCTTTCGACTCTTTCTCCTTCCAGCCAACGTTCTTACCCCTGCCACGACCACGACTATCACCGGGGCGACTCTCCTCCCGGATTTCCATTTCTACCTCCTCGGCCGAAGGAGGAGTGCGGATCCTGGGTCCAGGAGGAATCGATGGCTGTGCCACCGGGTGGACAATGCTGACAGGTGGAGTCTGGATGGATGGCTGACGCTGGTTTCTTGGTTCGGGCACAGGACCCTGAGGTAGGTGAGGTGCTGACGGTAACTTGGCCACAGATGTCGCCAAGGCACTATCAAACCATTCCTTGCGAATGAGGACTTGGTCCACTCCGGATGAATGGACGGAGAATGCTACAAGCGCCAGCTCTCCAGGAGGAACCTTCGCTGCTACGCATGCAGCGTGCGCTTCTTCGCCCCGTGGGTCTGCATCCGCTGTCAGGATGACGAAGTGGATAGTTGGCTTGGGTCCACCAAATTCCAGGGCTTGCTCGAAGTAAGGGCGCATGTCATTTCCCCTACCCGGCGAGGACGCCTCAAAACCGAGCTTGAAAGCAAACATACTGTCGCGGCGGTTGTTGGCAATCCACAGCGTCTGGATCCGAGAGTCGTAGTTTGCGTGGCCGAACATCTCCTGATCGTCGGCAAATCCGCTGATGAACTTGATAGTGGAAAGGACGTTACTGCTTTTGTTAGGAAGAAGCTGGAAGACAGTGCCATGCTTGCGACCAATGACTACACCACCATCAACAAACGTGAGGGAGGAAGGTGGGTCGTCACCGCGGATCGTCGCCGACCAGAAAGCCCTCCGGTCGCGAGTATTCCAAAGGCTGAGAGTAGAATCACTGGTGATTGTGGCGATAGCGGTGTGAGCAATGTCAAACTCGAAGGCAACGAGCGGCTAAGGCAACATTTGAGCGAAAGCACTCAGACGAAAGAAAATCATAGCTTACAGCAGACATTCTGATGGATTGGACAAGACGATGCAACTCGGACTGGATGATAGGCTCGCCATGGAAAGCCCTAAAGGCTTCGGCGATGTTGAGCACATATATATCGTTTCCGGACGCTACAGCCACGGTATCTTGCTGCCTCGGATGCCATTTCACGGAATGAAGAGCCTCCTGGCCTTCGGAGGGTAAGATACAGAGCAGAATTTTGCCACTGAGACATGTAGAGATGAGTGAGATAGGCTTTCGTTCAATAGAGCCGACGAGACGTACGGAACATCATCCGTGATTAGTTCTGGCAATTCCCAGACAACAAAGCCACCATCTGAGGTAACGCCCGCAAGTCTGTTCCCGTAGACAGCCATATCGGTCACGGACGTAGTGGGAGCAAACACTCCGGGAAGTTGAAGTAAGGTACGATCACCGCTCGAACGAGAAATGACGCGGACACGACCTTGGTGGAAAACGAGTAAGGACAACTATTCTCCTCATGAGCAATCGTATAGCGACACACCTTTCGTCATGGCATAGGCGACCCAATGCGTAGCACCGATGGTCGTGCCGGGTAAGAAGTTAGAGTCAACTCTAACCAGGGCGATGGCCGTCGATTTTACAGCATCTCGGGGCGCCTGGATATCGTCCAGCGGCTGCGCGATGTCCACCATAATCGTCTGTGGCTGGGAGCTGTGGAAGTGAGGTTTAGAATGCATCCTCATATGAATTTATCAATTGTTGGGTGAGCACTTACATGGGACCGGACTGGGTCTTAGCCTTGGATCCTGAGCCACGGTTACGACCACCTTCGTGTCCCTTCCAGCTCCCGCGAGGACCTGGCGAACTTTCTTTTTCTCGCTGAGCTGTGCCCGTAGGCACATGTGAAAGTGAAGGACCGAGTTGCGGTCCCAGAGGGGGTTCCGATACTTGAAGATCCCGACGAACGGGAGGGCTGACCTTTGGGGGGGAAGCACGCGGAGAAGGAGCTTGCATGGGCTTTGGAGGGAGTGGACGAGATGCAGTCTTAGACAGGGCTGGCTCAGAAATGGGGGTCTCTTCGTCAGGGGGATGCTGATCAAAAGCGGGGATCGAGTGAGCCGACGGTTGGACAGGGGCTTTGGGACTGCTAAGCTGTTCAAGAAGATTGTCAACAGACTTGCGCTTGGGGTCGATGACAGATGACCAGCTATCTTCGAACGGCTCCGGGTGGCCTTGCTGGTGGGAGAGAGGCGGGGCAGGTTTGCGGATGGCTGCCGAGGACGAAGCGAGGGCATCGAAAGGTGAAACGAAGTCAAACATGGTCTTGCTTGGTTGAGGGGAACCTTGCGCTTGGGATTGTCCTGCTGGCACGGTGCCTTGGATAATCTCGCTAGCAGCTTGCGGTGTGACGAGTTCTGGCTCGTAATAGGAGCTAGCGTCTGTATGCTGAGTAGGGCCGACCAACGAATAGGAAGGCGAAGGTCCCGTGGGGGGTGAAAGTCGTTGCTGGGAAGTATCCGAGACGTTGGAGCGTGGAGCACCGCTATGAAACAAGGGACCAGGGGTAAGTATATTGTTGACACGGGACAAGTCAAAAAGATGATTACCTCATAAGTTGTTCCAGCAAAAGACGGGTTTGCGACTCATTATTGGGAGCAGGTACGGTACGGTTAGGGGGGGCAGGAGGTGTTGGAACCTGCTGGGGTGCACCTGATGAGGAGGAACCTGCAGGGGACACGGAACCTATGAGAGAGAGAAGAGCGCTTTGCCTGCTGTCGCCCGGCAGGTTTGAATTTGGGGGAGTGTTGGTGGAGGTAGACATATTAGTGGGGGCAGAGAGCGCGGTGATGGAAGATGCGGGGGAAGTGGGACCTGACATAGATGCGGTTGCGATTGGGGGCTGCGCGGAGCTGTGGAGGGGAGGGTTGGGGTTCATGCTGGACTGGCCAGGGGGTGTTAAATTAGAGAAAAGAGAATCGACGTGGGTTGGAGGCGAAGACGGAGTGACATCTTTGAGGCTTTGTGAAGGAGAAACGTGCTGGAACTGCTGGAAATGTTGGGTGGACGGAGATTGGTCTTCAGGATAAGATGGCATAGTAACTGGAGGGCTAGTATTTCTCGAAAAAATGTTACGGATGAGATTGTGATGATCCATAAAGCCCGTCAAAACAGTTATCAGAGAGGTGAATAGAGGTGAGGCGGGGTCGGAGAGGAAAAAGATGGGGGAATGAAGAGAGAGAGAGATGAGACCAAGACGAGTCTTACTAGGGTCTGGCCTCGTTGAACCCACGAGGCGGAAAAACCCTGACTCGGGCCCTTAAATCTTTTTTCAAAGTTCATCTAGAAATCCTCTACAGCCACGAGGTATATTCTTTCCACACACCATGACTGGAATCAACGTGCAGATCGTCCAGCATGCTGTCTTGGCCCACATGTTCGTGGCTATACATACAAGGGCCGATCATTGTCTACCAACATGTGTAGGCCCCATGGATCAGAAAACCGGAATCTCTCACGTATGGGTTCATTGCCCTGACGTCACTCCAATGCATTGCATCGACGGGTTCTTAGAGCACAGACCTTTACGCAACACCTCCCCTCATCTTGTTAGTGGATTTATTATCTCCCACGTTTGCAATCATACTAGTTCCTCTCGTTGCTCTGAGTTATGGGGTAAGATGCTAGTGTCAATCATCAGCCCGACTCCGTGACATCCAGACCGACCTCGTAGTTATCGCTGGTCTGCTTGGACCCCTGGGTTCCTTAGTCTCATCGATTTGCCATGAATAGGATTCAAGCCCACCCTCTTAGGTTAGCCCTCTCCACCGTCTCAAAGAAAATGTCGTGATTCAGGCCAAATGTAACACTGAGGGTTTAATGGTGTGGTTCTTGGGGCCTAGACACGCTATGCTGATGTGAAAGCGCTTACGTGGGGCGGTAATCCCACTAGTGTAAGTACTGTAGATGATCCGACCATTGCATAAAACAGCCCCACGGAACTTCCGAGTACAACCCCCAATGGGACCAGAGAAAGGCCCTTCATAACACCCTCGCCCGCCCGTGTCAGCGTCGGGTTGCCAGTGAGTACCCAAACGGTACCCTCTTTTTTTTGCCAAGATCCTTGGGCTCACTGCGGCGGCCATGCGCATGTTCGGCACAGATACCATCGACTTGTCATTCCAACTACATGAGTTGACTCACCCAGCGTAAGATTTCTGTTCCAGATTCTTTGTCTGAGATTAAGCAAAGAGTGAGAAATCTCGGGATAGAGCAAACTGGAACACGCCGTGATTAGTCGGTTCACCACGCTATTAGTTCGAACTTTTAAGAGAAATCCGGTACGTAGCCAGCTTCCAGGAGTTGAAGCCAGGCCCGCCGCTCATCGGCATCACGAATCAGGTGGGGTCCCGTGGGCTTACGATACGCCACTAGTAGCATATCCGAGGAGAACTGTATTACACACCATTGCCATAATAGTCACCCACATGACGGTGCGTCAGTTTTGCGAACGAGGGTACAAAAAACTGGCTCAGGGATCGGCAGAGACCAGCTGAAGTTATGGAGAGATGACCAAACACGCGTATACAGTTCTTGCGAGACAGATATAAGTGCCGGCTGAGGTCCTGGCTTTCATTCTCCCAATCAATCATCAATCAGCCCTTGAATCTTCACTGCCCATTCACAATGTCTCCTGTACGTACCTTTACCGTGTCACCGTTTACCTTCGCGTCTCTCATCTTCTCTCAGGTTATCCAGAACCCCGTTAACGAGGCCGGAGCTTGCGGCGTGTCCTCCTGCAATTGCGGCGACAAGTGTGTCCTCTTATATTTGACCTTTCGAAGTTCTTATATTAATGAACTTGCAGCTGCACATGCACGGCTGGAAACTGCAATTGCTAAATATAAGGCTCATGGCTGCAATTCATGTCTATTTCTGTCATTCTGAAGAAACCGTTTAGTGTATTCGTGCCCAATTGGTTACGAAATGTATGTGGCTGAATAAAAACCGAGAGAGATGTCTTTGCTGTTTGATATAACCCTTGTGTGAGCCAGACAAATCAGTATCCGCAGAAGCGGCCACGTTAAAAGGACGTGTGCATGTATCCGAGTCACTGTAGTTGGGAGTTGAGTGGCAAGCCATTATTGCCCCTTTAATTGAGCGCCTACAAACACACGATTGAGGCTCATACGGGGATGTTCATCGACCCTGGACCCACCCATGTCCCGATATCTCTGCCGTCGCATGGGGTCAAGCTCTTCTAATTGCCCGAGTAACGTCAAACATTGATGAGTGACATCGATACTCTCTTGTGATCCCGAAGGCATGTGATTCTTCAGAAGCAATAGCTTGTACGTGACCAGTGACTCCATACACCCTGCATAGATAAGCATGCAAGGCTGCGCGAGTAACACTTGACTGAACACCCACATTTGCTGTCCTGTTGCTCGTCCAGAAGTGTCTGCACCACCTCGATCTCACGCTCCAGTGTGGCCTTGTCTTCTCCTGGGACAACGACCAGGTCAGCGAGTGGTGAAGCGAAAAACAGACAGCCTACCTGAACCAATAAGCCAGCGATGATACAACCACGCGCTCTGGTCCTCCGGCAGGGTGAACATGGCATTCTGCACCAGCTCAAACTCTGGTTGTGGAATTTGATTGACGTTGATGATACCAATCGAAGGGGCTGTCCTTACCTCTCTGGAGTGACGACGCCCTGTCAACCCCGCCACTAGCCCACAAGGAGCTTAACACTTTGGTTCTTTGGTGCCACGCGCTAAAGTTCGAAAAGTTGGCTTCGATCTTTTTCGTTGTATACGCAAGTTCCGCCTTTTCCGAGCGTCGAACGGGAATGCTTGCGAGGACATAACGACGATAGTCCCACGCTAGAACTAAGTGGGTAGAAAGCCGAGCGTCATGAACAAACTATCGGCAGGAGGAAAAGGACGTACAATTCCGAGAATCGGCATCGAGCATCTTCTCTACGATGAAGAGCTCTCTTTCCCAAGTTGACCTTCTCCATGCTTGGGTATCCGCAGAACCAGGGCTCTCGGGAATATGCCCGAGACACCATCTCCTGTGATTCCAGATCCAGTAGACTTTTGGGTGAACTTTGAGCGCCTTGGTCGTCATAGCCAGGTCATCATTGAGTACCTCGTTGATCTCTTCCGGAGAACTACCAGAGGGGTTTGAACAAAAAAAACTAAGGCGGCTCAGAAAGGAATGGCGTGCCTCTCAGGGAAGATACCGATAATAAGGATATTCCTACGATAGTTCCATACTGTGTAAAACTCGGGATTGGTTATATCAGGATGTGTCGAGAGTAGCTGCGTCGTGAGATTGAACGCCTCTCTGCTCCAGTCTTTATCCTTCTTCTAAGAAAGATTGGTACGCGTGAGTAGATCAGAAACGGGCGAATTGAGGAAGAGGTGGCATGCCCTGGAGAGAATGTCGGCTGTCAAGGCGAGATAGGTGGAGAGCTTTGCCTTGTCGCGCTCGCGTTTAGCTGCGAGGGCTTGCTGAGTATCCCTTATTCGTCGGACGCCGTGCTGATAGATTCCGTTATGAAGTTGTCGAGTGAAAGATGTCTAGGTTTGCATACCATGATCACAGGTACTGAGATCGTGTGAAAAGACGAGACGAGACGAAAGTGTCGAGACGCGTTCTCGACACCGCGACGACGATGACCGTCGACGCAGGCGCAAATCTCGAATCCCTTTCTGCCTCTTTTCCACTCACATTTCCTGTTCCTACACCCTTCACTCACCCGTCTCTCATCTCCGTAAAAGACTTGCATAGAGAAGAAGATCTCCACCGCAACCCGACTTCTTTCCGTCAATGGTGGTCCGCAATCAACACAACCCGCGAAGCACAGAATGCGCTCCTCAAGCTTGAATCTCTGTCGGACATCTCTCCAGAGACACGCACTCTCTTGGGTTCTCTCGCTTCGCCCATTGCTCGTCAAGCCCTCCAACGTCTTACCTATCTCTATGAAGCTGCGCTCGTGAACTTTCCTGGCTCGTTCAAGCTCTGGAAATCTTACCTGCAGATGCGTACGTCCTACGTCTTGGGCAAGCAGATAACAAAAAAGAAGGCGGGTGGAAAGAAGAGACTTCCGGATATTAAAGACGCGCTAGAGGAAGAGCAGGAAGACTTGGAACAATGGGAAGGTGGTCTTGATGGTGTGGTGGGGTGGGAGGAGTGGAAGATACTAGTGGCCACCTTCGAACGTGCTTTGATGTGGTTGCCAAAGGTCCGTCAATATCCTCATATTCTCTCTCGAACGTTGAAACCAACCCTGTTTATTCATCCAGTTGCCGAGGCTATGGCTGATGTACCTCTCCATCTTCAATCACCCAAACTGCTCCCCTACCCTCTCTCATTCTCATGCGCGTCGGACCTTTGACCGGGCACTGCGAACCCTACCTCCCTCCTTACACCACCGCATATGGGTCCGCTACCTCCTCTGGGCAGAGGCCCGAGGCGGTCTCACCACTGTCGCTGTATATCGTAGGTATCTTGCGATAGACCCGTCCGTGACGGAGCGTTATGTGGCGCTGCTACTTTCTCCCAGCAATCCCTCCCCTCGACCCCTCGAGGCCTCCAAACTGTTGCTATTACTTTCAAGAAAAGCTGCGAGAGGAGAATACGTCAGTTCAGAGGGAAAGAGCCCATACCAACTTCTTGGAGACTGGCTAGACGTTGTCGAGGCGCATGCGGAGGAAGTTGGCCTCGATGTTGAACAACTTGCGTCTACTGAAGCGGCCGAGGATGCAGAGGACGGAAATGCAACGGATCCGCAACCACAACACAATGGCAGCAGCCTTATTCGTTTCGCTGGACCCCCTACCGCTGTGGGCACTGACGGAAAGCCCGCTCTTGTCTATGACGAGGACGAAGATCCCCATAGTCCGCGGAAGCTCGACATCGAGAGAATCGTTCGCAAGGATGGTCTCGCAGTATACAAAGACCAAGCGGGTCGATTATGGACGGGTTTGGCCACCTATTGGATCAAGCGGGGGGAGTTTGACCGCGCCAAGGAAACTTTCGAAACTGGCATAGCCTCGGTGCTCACCATTCGTGACTTCACACAAATCTTCGACGCCTATGCCGAGTTCAGCGAGTCAGTAGTTAGTGCCCTTATGGAGGAGTTGGCAAATCCTGACGAGGAAGACGAGGACCTTGATGCGAAGGAGACGGAGGAGGAACTCGATGCCAAAATGAAAGAGTTCGAAGAGTTGATGGATAGACGGCCTTTCTTGGTCAACGACGTGTTGCTCAGGCGGAATCCAAATGACGTCCAGGAATGGGAGAAGAGGGTGGCGCTCTGGGGTCAGGATGATGAGAAGGTCTGGGGACGTTGTCTTCACTTTTTTTACTTGTACTTACCGATACTGTCCGGCAGGTTGCAGAGACGTTTACACAGGCCCTCTCTACCATCGCCTCTCGCAGGGCTACAGCGAACCTCCATCGCTTGTATATCAACTTTGCCAAGTTCTATGAGGAAGGCGGAACCACCGGCGAAGCGGAAGCAGATCTCGCTAGTGCCCGCAAGGTACTTGAGAAGGCCACCAAGGTCAACTTCAAGAATGTCGAGGACCTGGCTGAGATCTGGTGTGAATGGGCCGAGATGGAAGTGCGACATGAGTGAGTTATATTTCCATGCTAAGTTCAGAAACAACCTTACAATACCGCAGGAACTACGATGATGCTATCCGCGTCATGCAACGGGCCACTGCTATTCCCAAAAACACGAAAGTCAATTACCATGACCACGTACGTGCCAAAACAGTAATCTCGACCTCATTTCTTACAGGTGCTTTCTAGGCGCTCTCGGTGCAGGCACGACTTTTTAAATCACTCAAGCTCTGGTCGTTTTATGTCGACCTCGAAGAGTCCCTCGGTACTGTAGAGTCCACGAAGGCCGTGTATGACAAGATTTTGGAACTCCGTATTGCAAACGCTCAGATCATTGTCAACTATGCTGCATTCCTCGAAGAAAACAAGTACTTCGAGGAAAGTTTCAAAGTTTACGAGAGAGGCGTCGAGGTCTTCACGTTCCCTGTTTCCTTTGAAATTTGGAATATTTATCTCTCCAAATTCGTCAGGCGATATGTAAGTTCATTTGACCCGCCCCTTCCTTTTCGCATGAGTATTTATTCCGCCCCAGGGTGGTTCAAAACTAGAAAGGGCACGCGACTTGTTCGAGCAGGCTCTTGAGAAGTGCCCACCAAAATCGTGCAAACCTATATTCTTGATGTATGCTCAACTTGAGGAGGAGCATGGGCTAGCGAAGCGGGCGATGTCCATCTACGATCGTGCTACTCAAGTCGTTGAGAACGAGGATAAGTTTGAGGTGGGCCATTTCTCACCCATCTGTAATGCAGCATAATCTGATCAATCATTGGCCCCTTTTTTCAAGATGTTCACCGTCTATATCGCCAAGGCAGCTGCGAACTATGGCCTCACTGCGACCCGCCCTATATACGAACGTGCGCTTGAGGATCTCCCCGACCAACAGACGGCCAAGATGTGTCTCCGCTTCGCTGCGTTGGAGCGCAAGCTCGGGGAGATCGACCGAGCGCGCGCTATCTATGCCCACGCCTCTCAGTTCTGCGATCCGCGGACGAACCCTGAGTTCTGGGCGGAGTGGCACGCCTTCGAAATAGACACAGGGTCCGAGGACACATTCCGCGAGATGTTGCGTATCAAGCGCAGTGTGCAGGCTCAGTTCAACACGGAGGCGAGTTACCTCGCAGCACAGACGCTTGCGGCGAGGCAAGGAGCGGTGAAGAATACAGAAGAGGAGGAGGCTGTAATGGATCCTATGGCCGCTGCAGAGAGACAATCCGGTGGTGGAAAGGCTGGCCCGACATTCGTGTCGGCAAAACAGCAAGCCCCACCTAAGGACGATGACGAACAGCCTCAGATCGTCGAGAATGCAGATGAGATCCATATATCAGACGAGGATATCTGATGTCATGCGGTAGTCCCATTCTGCCTCTGTTATTTTCCCTACTTATCTACGGCCACAAAAATGACATGACATCATCGGTTGTCCCATCGATCGATTTCGACTTCACACAAGGCTTCCCACCTTGCGTCCCAACTGTCCTCTTCGAGGTACGGCTGTTCAACCCACGTATTGGCGGCTTTGCGGGATATCTCAAAAGAGACGTCGTGACTGCGCAGGGTGTCGAGAAGTTCAACGTGCAGTTCCACGGAGCGCCGGTACGGCCAGAGGATGTCAGATACTGAGGTGACTGGCGAAAGAGGTATTGGATTTCGAATGAGCAGGGACGGACGGCGTCTGTGTAGTGAACGTACCAAACTTTTCCATGGGCCAAGTAGTCCACATTGGCTCAGAGCAGACCCACTGCCATCCTTTTGCCTTGTGCGCGTCGGCGAGAAGAGCTTCCATACCGTCGACGATAGTAGTCATCTTCTGGAATTGCCTTTTCTGAGGCGACACCGGTGAAGCAGACCGGAACTGAGGAGAGAGAAGGACAAACGCACAAGCTTCGATATGACCAGGTCGACCGCGGCAATGCGCTCGTCCATGTATGAGAGCTTTGGACCGACCAGTCGAGAACGGGGCTGCTCTCCTTCGGGCACGAGCGCGAGCATGTTACTGAACGTTTACTCTCGACTGAGCCACACCACTTTCACGAGCCCAAGATGGGAGAGGAGGCGCACTCGAGATCGGTTCTCGCATCTATTAGCTCGCGGACGGCTTTGAGCCCATCCTTGCGAACCAGATCGTCCCATGTCCCGCAAGCTTGCCGGAGCTCCTGCAACGAAGCGCGTACTTTCCGATGATAGGTCGATTCTGTGGGTTTGGCGGCTTGTGTAGATCTAGGAGATTGGGCCTGCTTTACGGGAGATGATGAGGGTGTAGACGGCCCACGGAACGAGGCCAATCGTGCACTCATTCAGGGTTCTCTCGTGGCTGTCTTATCGCACGCACGACACAACATCCTACTCACTGTGGGCATTTTAAGATGTTAACTGTGATTTCATGTTGTTTTTATAAGAAACATAATCTGAAAATGTCCAGTATGTGGATATGAAAACCAGTGTGAACTTATTTACAATGTACTCTACAATGAGGAAACAATAATCCCACTGAATACATTGTGATTATATTTACAATATAGGTTCTTATTAATCTCCCATGTGCTCAGGGCATTCATTGACAATGGTTTGGCACTGTTCATGTGGATGAAATAGTTAATAATATTTATAATATAATCCCAATTAATCTCCAGATCTTATTAGGGAGATATTCAATGTGACAACCAACATCGGAACATCTTGACTTAATGACTCAAGACAAAAAGACTCAAGACATCAAAATCTTAACACCCAACTCACAACATACCTTAACATTGCCACATCACCAAACAGACATATAATATAATATTCATAACATACTAGTAGCAGCGGCAAGATAGGTTAAGAAACTGTGTTTACATATTCGTCATTGCGGATGATCCATATGCGGCAGCCAAGTTCTTCCAATACAAATAGACACAACCAAAGTCAC